>ML263507.1:0-26396 GCA_005239495.1 Nicotiana undulata | reverse complement strand
CACTGGATCATCATGCTCCACCCCTTCTTCCTGTTCAACCCGGGATACTTGAACCCCCTCTGTAGATTTACCCTTCCTTTTCTGAGTCGAAGTCTTTTTTGTTCAGCCTTGAGCCACAATAGTAGCAATAGTTTCTTGAGCAGCATCCTGAGTGTCGGTGTCAGGGTTGCGAGTACGAGCCATTTCTGCGAGTTTTGGAGAAACGAATACATTAGATAATTTCTTAAAGGTAGGATCTACTGCACGATCTAAAGTATGAAAAAGAATGAGACTTTTCCTAAATGCTTGTAACCTCTTGTTTATAAATATGGCGCGCTTCATACCCATAAACAAGACTCTACTAACACGCCTTCATAGACCCCTTAGACTCTATAAACCTGAGGCTCAGATACCAAGCTTGTCACGACCCATTTTCTAAACAAGCCGAGACCGGCACCCGATCACTAAACATGACCGAGCGAACCATTTTCGCTTGTCAAATCTATTATAATCTCAAACTTTATATACAATAAGACAATACTTATAACAAAATACTTTTGATTAATTTAAATATCTAAAATAAACCAACTTCAAAACTTTATTCAAAAAAAATAAAAATAATGAAATACTACTAAGTTATTATATATAAAAATAAATATATGAATCTTAACCCACGGACTGTGTCTATGAAGCCTCTACTGATAAACTGACGCACTGCTCATGACATGAGATTCCAGGCCAATTTTCTAAATAAACAAAGAAATAAGTAAATGAAGATAACTCTAGGGAGTACTCCACGAACGAAAGCGGAGCTCACCGATAACACTGGAAGAGATGGAAGTCCTAACCCGTAGTCTGTTCGCCTGCAAAACTGGTTCCTACGTTGTACCGCAGACCAACGTAGGTTCCCAAAAGAGAACGTCAGTACCATCCATTGTACTCAGTGAGTCTCAACAACAAGGACGAAACTTTAATAACATATACATTACGAGCAAGGGTTCTAAATTGCATGTAAAACATAAAGCTTATAAGAATCTAAAATAATTACATAATAGAAGCTTACGAATATTCTAAAAGAAATTATTTTCTTTTTCAAAAAAAAAAAAAAATTCTACACTTTATACTTTGGGAGTTCCAACTATCCTGACCTATTTCTGTCTTAGTCACCGTGTGATCGGCACGGGTTCGATCCCAACCTGATCGAATAGGCCCAATCCACGAGGTGCCACTCGCTTCATGGTTCTCAGCGCTCGTGTATCATACCCTTAGCATGGCTAAGTAAATTCTCAGCAACGAGACTCTCGGCTCGTGTGCTCCCCACTTTGGCACAAGTAGTTTCAGGAAGTCAACGCCTTGGTCAGGACCCTCGGCCTGGACGATGACCCCTTCTCAGAATAAAGGATACTCCCAAAAACCTTTTCTTTCTAAAACTTCTTCTTGTGATTTTCAAGTCTAAATCTTTCAAACATACTTATTCTAGAATTCTTAAATGTAAGGTATGTCATATAAATGAAATAAATATTCGAAATTATTTCTAAACATCCTTGCCTTTTCATGAATTTTTAACATGAAAATAGCATATAAGAATAATGCAAAAGTCTGAAATTTTATTCAAATATATCAAAATAATCATCTAAACTTTAGCTAGAAAATAATTCTAAGCTAGTAGATACTTACTTGCCCCAATTAAGTACATATAAATTCTTTTAAACAATTCATCAAACACTTTGTAGGCGTGCTTTTGTGAGTTAAACCACTTTAGTAAAGGGTTATATCAACTCACCTCAAAACTTCTCGAGCCAATACGTAGGCCCCAGTCCAATTGACACCAGTCAAACAATCGATTCTACAATAACCAATGCATTTAATCAATTTTAAAGTTTTACCCCTAAACATGAAATCTATTGTTGATATAGAGGAAGAAGGAGATTACTATACAATTCTTGTACTGTAGGATAGTTAAGAATAGAAAAATTTACCTACCTGTGTTCAAGAACCAGTTATTAATAAAGAAGCCTAGAATTTTCGTGTTGTCTGCGTGAAATAATTGGATGAATTTTGCTGCTCTGTTTCGTGGGTTTCTTCGTATAACAGAGAGTTCTGTTTTGTTTTGTATTAAAGGATGTACTCCTTTAAATTCCAACAGGCCCTTTATGGGCTTTCAGGTCCCACTCTTTTATTTTTTTTCCTTTTTCTTTTCTTCTTTTCTTATTTATTTGTTTTTTTTTCTTCACTTAACTAATAATTAATGATATCCACTTTTAATAACTTATAATATTAAAATTATTAATTTTTCCCCCTAATTATATATATATATATATATATATATAATTAGGGGGAAAAATTAATAATTNTATATATATATAAAATTAATCCGTAATAGAAGTATAATTTAAGATTATAAAAATTAAATTCTATATTTAGCGGGTATTAAAACTTTATAGATTTGAGGAGTGCTACAAAAAGTGTATAAGCATCTCTGACGAATTTTTTGTATGATTTTCACTTACAATTCTTGTATAAAACTAGTCCAAATCTCCAACAAATAACTTCAAACTTTGTATACAATCTATTTAGACTATTTCTAATAAGTTCAAACAATACCCACTCCAAATTTCTCACAAAATCATATTCGAAATTTAACAAGATTAGCTTGAAAGGATATGAGATTTTAGGTTTCTCGCGTCTGTTTTAGTGTTTTGTAGTTGTAATAGGTATGTATAAACTTGAGGAAAAAAAAAGAATAAAAACTCATTGATATTTTACGCCTGAAGATATACAAAATCACAAAACGAAAAAAAAAAAACAATTTGGATAAGTATTGGTTATGGGAAACGGCACGAGTGAGTGTTGACTGAGCGTCACGATCAAATGTTACACTAAAAATAGGGAACTGATTCGTTTTCATTTTTGTTTGCATATAATTTTTTTGTATTAATTAATTATGGTTGAAAAAATGAGGAGAAAGCTACAATAGGAGTAGGTAGGTGGCGAAAAAAGATGAGGTTGTTAGAAAAGATCTTATTGATATTTGGCTATATATTTGCAAATCTATAACTGGGCTAAAATAATGCAAAATTAACTTATGGAGTGCTCTGTAATTTTTTTTATTAAAAACTTACACATTGTCTGAAATATTGCAACACATAAAAATGCCTTCTAAGGTATTTTAGTTACCAAGTTTAGCCAACTTGAAACATATACTATCCTAGTTATTAACATGATTTCTAGGACAAAGGATTGCCATTTATATTTGTACCTTTCTTTTACATTGTGGTTTTGTAATATCATTTTATTTCCTTTGAAAATTCAATTCTGTGTTACGAATTTGGGGAACGGAGTTCCATCTCATGGTATTCCCTTCGGGGCCTTCCCATTCTCATCCACCAGTCAGTCAGCACCTAATTTAAACTGCACTTTTTTTAGTCATTTTCTTTCTCCGAAGCTTATTTCATAATATTTTGTTCTTGTGTTACTTGCTGTACATCTTTAGTTAAAACATTTATGTTGTAAATCGAATTTCATCTTAAATGTACCTTTTAATTCATAATAAAAATTTAAGAATTGCTTAGCTGATCGGATTGAGTGATCTTATGGAATATTCCTCTCCACAAGGTGGTTCTTGAAAGCCTTACTTTAGATATTCGTGTTTGATATTAGGTTCTGCGGCCTAATTCAAACCTGAATATCTGAAGTTTGGACTTCAATCAAACATACAAATTTTAAACTTTGGCAAGCACAACTTCAAACTCGTATGTCTGCAGTTTGGAACTCCAGCCCCGAGATATTCAACTTCAATATCATGAGTCTAAAGTTAATTCTAAAGCGGATAAACATTACATATTTAGTAATTTCGGCTATATTTTAAATAGTTGTCTTCTAAGCGGCTATCCGCACACTCGTCCCCTAAGTAGTTAGGGGGTATTTGCAACCGTACCCGTTTTTTTTATCACGTTTTAACTTATATTCGCTTTGTAAAAAAAGTTGCAAGGGTACCCGCTTATTCACATAACTTCAGCATACGGGGCTGAAGTAGCAAAGCCAATCACGCAAAACTTCATCATTCTAGTAGACGGACTGAAGTTTTTGATTTGTAACTCGCGAATTTCAGTTCTAGAGCTGAAGTTTTTGTTTTGTAATTGGAAACTTCAGCTCTAGTGTTTTTGTCTTTGTAACTGGGGAACTTCAGCTCTAGAGCTTTTTTGTTTGTAACCGGCGAACTTCAGCTCAACAAGGAAAATGGGCTGAAGTTATTTAAAACGTGGTTACAAGTTATAAGTTTTTTTAAAAATGGGTATAGGTTAAATGGGAGCGACCAAATAAGACGCCCCGTGCAATTTTTACGTAGTTAGGTAGTGTTCCTAGCCTGACCTTTGAAGCCCGTACAGGCCCAAATCAAGGGATGAGCAAGTGACCTTATTTACTCTTAATTTTCATTAACCATTGTATAGATTCAGAAGTTCTTTTTCGTCCAAAAAAAATTATTGTGACGAATAAAATATTTAGTTGACAAAATAATTCGAACTGTGATTTCACCCCCACAATATTTCGTATTACTGTGTTGAATAGCAAATAACCAGAGATCCCCCCAGGCAGCAGAAAGAAAGAGAAGAATAAGAAAAACGATGTGTGTACACCCAACTAATAGATGCATATGATATGTGCTTGTTCGTAGATTTCTTTCATTAAATCAGAGTTAATTAATGCACATTTTCACCTTATCAAATCAGTTAACCATGATGAGTTAATGTGGTTTGATGTAAATATCCGGTGCGTATAACTTTATACCACACCAAAAGTTTAGATGTACCTAACGTATCCAGCTATTCGCACCTTTACTATAAGCTGTAAAAAGGTATGAAATGAAACTCCTTCACTTCAATTACATATGCAGTTACACTTGCATTTTTGTTCAACTAGTAAAGCAAAGAGCCAAATCTACTGATCAAGTCTTAAGTTCAACCAGGTACAGCTTCATTCAAAACTGAAAATGAAAGTAACAGCTAAAACATACATGTAACTTGTTACAACAATAATATATATAAAGTTATCTACGTTGTCTGTGTCTAAATTAAGTTCTTAAGTTTTAGTAAGATAAATAAACTCAAGAAGAGCGTTACGTGTAAAAGACTTAATTTAGAGGAACAAAGTCAATGACGTGAAGAATATTTCCTCCAATTTCAAGATGCTAACTGTTGCTTCCAAACGCACACGTAAGTATACGTGGTTGTACAAATAATAAAATGATGAGTTGAGTGTCGAACCCACAGAGACTTGTATCAACTACCCACTAAATTTACTAAAATTGTTTTTCAGTCAAGCCAAATCAAGTCCTAGAATATGATTATACTAAGCTAAATTCTAAGTAATAACTAAATTATCAAGTAAAAAGTTGACTTTTGTGTATTCAGTAAAGACAAATATTCCAGGTTTGTGATCGATTCACCATTCATATTATGTTCTAATTAACTCTCTTTTTCATACAATTCACTCATGGTTACTAATTAATCGATAATTTCTCTCATAGCCTTCTCCCGTAGTACTACTCGCTTAGTCAAAATAGATTAACGCCTATATTCCTATAAAATTAATCTATTAAGAACGCATTGAGACTACGATGTTTAATTAAGCATGGTGACTAGGTATATTCCTATCCTAACAACAAATTCCCCCCCCCTCCCCCTCACCACCACCACCTCCTAAGAGTTAAGATTGTGCTCTCTTTAATTCTTCTCTAATCTATACACGGTTTTCCCAAGCATAGCATAGATAGTAAATAAAACATAACTGATGGCCAGACAATTTAGCAATTAATCACAGAATTGAAGAAACAATCATATATTAGTGAATTATAATCAAGGTTAAGCTAACTTTAAACAACAATATTCATGTCTAAATCACAACCCCAGAACAATGGGTTTTTAACCACTCATGATAATGGCAACAATCAAGTAACGTTAGACTAGACGAAATAAACAATTAGAGCAAAAACTAGAAAGTAGTCAATATTCAAGTCTGCGGCAAAGACGCCAAAGACTTGTTTCTCCAAAATGGACACGCAAGTATACGTGGGCGTACAAGTAATAAAATGATAAGTCAAGTGTCGAACCCACAGAGACTTGTATCAACTACCCACTAAATTTACTAAAATTGTTATTTAGTCAAGCCAAAATCAAGTCCAAGAATATGATTATACTAAACTATAATTCTAAGTAATAACTAAATTATCAAGTAACAAGTTGACTTTTGTGTATTTAGTAGAGACAAATATTCCAGGTTTGTGATCAATTCACCATTCATATTGTGTTCTAATTAACTCTCTCTTTCATACAATTCACTCATGGTTGCTAATTAATCGATAATTGCTCTCATAGCCTTCTCCCAAAGTACTACTCGCCTATTCAAAATAGATTAACACCTATATTCCTATGAAATTAATCTATTAAGAACGCATTAAGGCTACGATATTTAATTAAGCACGGTGACTAGGTATATTTCTATCCTAACCAAAAATCCGCCTCCCTAAGAGTTAAGATCGTGCTTTCTACAATTCTTCTCTAATCTATACACGACTTTCCCAAGCATAGAATAGGTAGTAAATAGAACCTAACTGCTGGCCAGACAATTAAGCAATTAATCACAGAATTGAAGAAACAACCATATATTAGTGAATTAAAATCAAGGTTAAGCCAACTTTAAACAAAAATATTCATGGCTAAATCACAACCTCTAAAAAATGGGTTTTTAGCCACTTGTGATAATAGCAAACAATTTCATAAGTGTTGAATAATTAAAAATACTAGAAAAAGATGAAGAAAACTGAGGTCTCTTCGCTTCCCAATGTTTCTTGTGTGCGTGCTCCTCAAAAGTGGCGTCTTTAGGTCTATTTATATGTGTAGGAAAAGACCTAAACGTGTAGGTCAAGTCCCAGTCAAACCAGGAGACGAAATAAAGCTTCAAAACTCAGACTGGACCTCGCCCTAGGCTTGGCATCGCCAGGCTAACGTCAGCTTCAACCTGGCTTTTGCCTGGCCTCGCCATCCTAATGCCAGCTTCAATCCTGGCATTGCCAGGTATCTCATTTTCATTGTTCTCGAGCACACTTTCAACGTTTAAGTATCCCTTTTGTTCTACTTTCATCTCCAATTCACCTACACATAAAATAAGCTCCATTACGCGCAAATAAAGTGTAATTTATCATTAAAGCATGCATGTAAAATGCAAGGCACATAATGTACGAAACAATGGAATTATAGCCCCACATCAGTACCCCACACTTAAATATTTCTCGTCCCCGAGCAATCAAACTACACTTATAGACACAACCTATTAAGCAATCCTCCTAACTCATCACACCAAGAATCTTTAAAATGAACTAAGCACAAGGGTGTAACATCTTCTCCTCAAAATTTGACTCACAAGTACCATGCATCATTTCACAATTCACTCACTAACTCTAAAATAGAGGTCAATGGCATTACCTTTCCTTCGTGAATCAAGTGCCCTCGCGCAACAAAAGGGAGTATTCCAACACACAATACAATTTCAGAACAATTAGGTGCTCAAAATAGAAAGAATTCACTCTCAGAAATAACATTCATATGCTACAAAAGATGCACCATAGGCTTGCCCATAGTGTACTACTCTACTAATTGAGCTCATCCAGTCTAGGATCAAGTAGGACTTTCATTGGTTGTAATGTAGGCTGCGGGTCGGGTAGGATACATTTGGATATAAGTGGCTACACCTCCCTAAGCACTTTAATATTGTCACGACCCGAAATCCCACCTTCGGGCCATGACTGCGTCTAACGTTGCAACCGCTAGACTAGCCAATGTACACAATTACATTAACATATTAACACTAAAATAACAGAAATAACTAGAACATTTTATATTCCTCTTTAAGTGCGGAAGCAGATAAATTCTGAATTACATACAAATACCCATAACACGATTCGTTTACAAAATCTCAGAATCTAGAGTCACTAACTCACGAACTGTCTATGAGATAACTAAATACAAGGTCCGAAGAAATAATACATAACTGTCTCAGAACTAAGAAAAACAAGACGGCATCACCCTCTTCCTCACAGTGCAATAATGAGTAAATGAAATGAATGGCACGGCATCACCCTTCGTGCTTTACTCTCTTCNTCCTCACGATGCAACAAGTAAATATATGAAATGATTGCAATAATAAATGAAATGAATGGCACGGCATCACCCTTCGTGCTTTACTCTCTTCCTCACGGTGCAATAATGAATAAATGAAATGAATGGCACGGCATCACCCTTCGTGCTTTTACTCTCTTCCTAGCATTGCAATAATAAATAAATGAATGATATAAATGAATGGCACGACATCACCCTTCTTGCTTTACTCTCTTCCTCACATTGCAATAATAAATAAATGAATAATATGAATGAATGGCACGGCATCACCCTTCGTGCTTTACTCTCTTCCTCACCCAAGTAATATCAACAACAAATAACAACTTGGCAAGGAAATCAATTACCGAAATTTCAATTCATAACCACCCGACATGGAGAATAACAAACAAAATAAAAACAGTTGCCCGACAAGGGTCTCAGCTATAACATCTAGACATAATTAGCTTAATAACATCAATAATGACTCAATAATCCAATTCCCAAGCCTAATTATACATTTCCCAACATTCTTCCAAAAATACCAAAATTTGACCCCGGGCCCGCTTGGTCCAAACACGAGGCTCGGACCAAAACCCGATCACCCATTCCCCACAAGCCCAAATATATAGTTTGTTTTGAAATCCGACCCCAAAATGAGGTTGAATTTCCCAAAATTTTCAAAACCCTAACTCTACCCAAAACCCCTAATTTCTACTTTGATTTCATGATTTTAGGCCTAGATTCTAGGGTGAAATCTTGTAAAAAGAAGTTAAGGAGTAAAGAAAATGAGTTAGAAATCACTTACTAATGTTTTGGAGAAGAAAAAGTGTTTGGAAAATTGCCTCTTATGTTTTTAGGGCTTTGAAAAGTAAAAAATAACTGAAATTCTCGTCGATTTTATACCCCTCTCAGGTCGCCCACCGCGGTCAGTGAAAAATGGACCGCGGCCGCGCTAGCAAAGACCAAGAAAAGCTGAAGAAAACCAAGAAAAATGACTACAGTGACATGCTTTAGTATTTTGTCCATAACTTTCTCTACAGATGTCCAAATTACAATTTCTTTGCCTTTCTGGAACCTAGACACGAAGGGCTACAACTTTCGTTTTTGAATCATCTCACATTTTCTTGTAGATCAAAAGATATAGGCCTCTGAAGTCAGACTAGTGGCCCAGCTCCTCCACCGCGGACCGCAAAAAAACGACCGCGGCCGCGAAGCCCTCAGCGCGGTCCGCGAAAAAGGACCGCGGACCTCGGTGGTAAGTTCAGAGATCTGAGTTCTGTGCCCTCCAACAACTATATTTTAAGCCAAAAAACATCCTGGGACCTACCCGAAACTAACCCGAGCCCTCGGAACCTCAAACTAAATGTACACACGACTTCAAAATCATCCTACGGACTTATTGGAGTAATGAAACCACCAAAATAACATCAAAAACAATGAATTAAACTCCAAAATCTATAGAATTTTCTTAAAACTTCATAAAGCTCAAATATTCCGATTTCGATCCGAAACACGTCAAATTAAGTGCGTTTTACACCAAATTTTACAGATAACTCACATAACACATATTAAACCTGTTCCGGGCTCCAAAACCATAATACGTGCCCGGTAACACGGATTTCACATAAAAGTTCATTTTCAGAAGTCTCTATTATTTTTCAGAAAATAATTTTTCTTTAAAAATTCATTTCTCGGACTTGGTACCTCGAAATTTGATTCCGGGCACACGCCCAAGTCCCATATTTTCCTATGGACCCTCCGGGACCGTCAAATCACGGGTCCGGATCCATTCACCAAAAATGTTGACGAAAGTCAACTTTAATCAGTTAATTATTATAAATTTCAACTTTTCATCAAGTTTTCACATAATAGCTTCCCGGTTACACGCCCGGGCTGCGCACGCATATCGATGTGAGATTAACGTAGGCTTTCAGGGCCTCGGAACACAAATTTAGCTAAATTAACATAGAATGACCTTTTGGGTCATCACAAATACATATACTTTAACTTTCAAACCCCATACTTATGTCAAACCATAACTCTACCTTCACATCAATGTATATTAACTCTATATTTCTTTAAGCACAATTACATCAAGAGTCACCACTATCACTGAAAACTTTTCACAAAAATATAAATATATTTGTTTCTTTTCTTCGTTTTCAATTCAAGGGGCTCTTACTTTTTTTTCTTCAAAACAGTGCACCTTTCTCCTTATTTCATTAGCTCCACTCAGAAGCCCAACCAACCACCTCACACTTTAACTTTTACAAAGTTCATAACAATTCAAGTGCTCATGAGAGGTGAAAAGGTTCAAATAGATGATTAATTTAAACACATGGGTAAGGCTTGTAATGTGATTGCCAATGAAACAGGATTACATGCTCAACGAGGTTAACTACGATCCATAGCAATTAGGCGGGTAATATATATATATATATATATATATGGATCAACAAAGAAATGTCTATATCACTTCCAAGACTGAACAAAACTACTATTTCTTTGCAAACACACGGAGCAAGTTCTAGACATCAAATGCAATGCATAAAATAACATACAAACCTCACGCACACATGGCACATAACTCACTCAGGATTGGACTCAAAGTAGTTAAGCAAATTTAAGAATAGACAATTTAAGGTACATATACAAGAGTCAAAAATTGAGCCTAAGCGTTACAAAAAAAGTACTCACTGTTCTCAAGTCATAACAAAGTCAAGAGATATTGCTTCAATTCAATTCAAATCACAATGGCTCCTCTCCTAAAAAATATAAAACTACCTACACCCAGTTCAAACAAAACCTTGGAAAAGAACTGCGGCACAAAGAAAAACCAAGGGGGAATTATTACACTACCTACAAAGAAATTCTTTTTGTCCTTTTTCTTTAGACCTAAATCCCTCAAGAAAATTATCTAGGAGATCCATCGTCGGGAAGAGTCCAATTTATTTTTTTCATAACTACTTCGATACTACACACTAATACACAACTACGAAATCACAAATAAGAAGTTAACATTTTTCTACATACTACTACTAATCATCTTGAGAATTCTCCCACCCCACACTTAAAAGAGTGCAGTGTCCCCAATGTACAATTAAAGCAAAACAATAACGAGGGTGGACAAGAAACTCCCTGAGAGGCCAAAGGCTGAAGCACAAGCGGCTCACGGGGTACTCAGACTTCCCCCATGGACCTTTGTGCGGGAACCCCACACTTAGTTCTCACCATCTAGCTCACTTTTGCACTCTTCCAATGGCTTTGATTCCTATGCTCATAATCCTACAAAACAAAAACAACACTACAACAATAATAAGAAAAAATAAAATAAAACAGTAAAGATGGGTTGCCTCCCAACAAGTGCCTGATTTAACATCGCGGCACGCCACTTCTACTCTGCTCAGGCTGGGCGCTTTCTCTTCTTTTTTCTCCCATTAAGCCTAGCCTTTTTACACGCTCTCAGAAAATCTCCTCTTTCATCTCTGGCTCTTTTTTCAATCATCCTTACACACTCAGCTTGCAACACCACCTCCTCCAACTCAGTTGTCCCATTTGAATCACTATAATTCACATCAGGACTCTGCTCTATCCCCTTCATTTCTATCGCAGTAATCATGCACAAGTCCTTATAATGCTTAGGGAGCTTAAGTCCCTTGTACACATTAAAAGTAATTTCATCATTTCCAACTCTCATCTTCAACTTTCCTTCCCTAACATCAATAAGCGCTTCACCAGTAGCTAAGAATGGTCGCCCCAAAATAGTGGGTACTTCCTCATCTCCCTCGTAATCAAGAACAATAAAATCAGTAGGAAGAATAAACTTCCCCCCCCCCCCCCCCCCCCCCCCGAACTAACACGTCCTCAATAATTTCTTCTGGCATAACTAGTGACCTATCTGCCAACTACAAACTGATTGTAGTAGGTCTAAGCACCCCCAATCTGAGTTGCTTGAACAAAGAGGATGGCATCAAATTTATACTAGCCCCTGAATCACACAGGGCTCTACCAACTTCTTGTTTTCTAAGAGACAGAGGAATTGTGAAACACCCAGGATCTTTCAACATAGGAGGGAGTTTACTCTGAACTCTAGCACTACACTCTTCAGTAAGTGCAACCATTTCAAACTCTGTATGTCTTCGTTTGTTTTCCACAATATATCTGAGATACCTTGCATACTTAGGCACTTCCTGCAAAATTTCCACCAAAGGCAAATTCACACGCACTTGGCTCAAAATATCTAAGAATTTCTTGTACTTAGCATCATCTTTTTGCTTCTGCAGTTTTTGTGGAAACAGAGGTGGTGGCCTTTTCATAATTATTGGCTCTGATCCTTTGTTCTCTTTCTCATTCTCCTCAACTGGCTTGGGAACTAATTCTCCTTCAGGACGAGCTGTATACTTCTTTTTCTTTGGAACTTCTTCTAATACTCTTCCATTTCTCAAGGTAACGACATTGACTTGAGCTTTAAGATTAGGCTTAGTATCACTAGGAAGAGCCCCGGCTGGTCTAGTATTTTGGGTACTGGCAAGTTGACCCACTTGGAACTCCAAATTTCTCATTGTTGCAGCTTGGGCTTGATGATCAACCATCAATTTCTGAGTGAAGTCTTGTTGTTCAGCCATCAATTTTTTTGTCATTTCCTCAAGGTGACTTGTTGGACTCGCTTGTTGTTCAACTTGAGGTGGTCTATATTGTTGTTGAGGAACTTGAGGCCGGTATTGATTATGAGTACCTTGGTTTCCACCCCAAGAGAAGTTTGGGTGGTTCTTCCAGTTGGGATTGTAAGTGTCCCCATATTTGTTTTTTTGGCCCCTATTTGCATTACCCACAAAGCAGACAGATTTTGGATTAACTGGACATACGTCGCTCGTGTGACCCTCTCCACATACTTCACAAAACACCTGAACATGTTGCACTGGTTGAGCTTGTTGCTTGTGAATAACCATGGTCATCTGATTGACTTGGTTGGTCGGTGTAGAAATATGCGCTGATAATGCCGAGACGATGTCTAATTCGAGAACCCCTACAGATTTTGTACCGTGTTTCTGCCCATTTCTCCTTGCCAATCTAGATTGCTTTTGGAGAATTTGTTCAATAATGCATATATTTCGTCAAATTTCTCCAACACTTAACCTCCAGCTGCAACATCTACCATAATTTTGGTTTGGGGATGAAGCCCTTCTATGAAAGTGTGAGCTAACACTTTGTTCGTCTAGTTGTGATGAGGACAATCTCTGAGTAGCCCCTTGAACCTCTCCCAAGCTGAGTATAAAGACTCTTCTTCCTTCTATTTTAAGGCAACTATCTCACTTCCGATCTTTGCAGTTTTTCCTGAAGGGAAGAACCTTGCCAGAAATTTCCTTGTTAAACTATTCCATGATGTAATAGAATTAGTTGGTTCTGCCTTCAGCCATCGCTTTGCTTCACCCAATAGAGAGAATGGAAAAAGTGTGAGCCTCACATAGTCTGGAGTGACCCCATTAGTAATATAAGTATCACTAATCTCCAAGAAGTTCAGAATATGTTGTTGTGGATCCTCGTGTGGAAGACCCATAAACTGCCCATTTGCATGAAGTAACTGGATCATGCTCTGTTTCAGCTTAAAGTGGCCAGTTATTCCGGGCTTCACGATGCTGGAGGTGACATTAGCAATGCTGGGCATCGCCACCTCCTGAAAAACCATGTGTTGCTCCTCTGCCATATTCACAGGAAATTGAACGAGCGCTTGAAGATTATTTGTATCCTTTGCTTCCCTCAACTTTCTATGAAATGTTCTCTCGGGTTCGGGGTCAAAGCCATTGAGTCTGTCCTGGCTTCTGACCCTACGCATTCAATCAAAGTTCCTGAGATTAGAGCAACAATCAAGTAACGTTAGACTAGACGAAATAAACAATTAGAGCAAAAACTAGAAAGTAGTCAATATTCAAGTCCGCGGCAAAGACGCCAAAGACTTGTTTCTCCAAAATGGACACGCAAGTATACGTGGGCGTACAAGTAATAAAATGATAAGTCGAGTGTCGAACCCACAGAGACTTGTATCAACTACCCACTAAATTTACTAAAATTGTTATTTAGTCAAGCCAAAGTCAAGTCCAAGAATATGATTATACTAAACTATAATTCTAAGTAATAACTAAATTATCAAGTAACAAGTTGACTTTTGTGTATTCAGTAAAGACAAATATTCCAGGTTTGTGATCGATTCACCATTCATATTATGTTCTAATTAACTCTCTTTTTCATACAATTCACTCATGGTTACTAATTAATCGATAATTTCTCTCATAGCCTTCTCCCGTAGTACTACTCGCTTAGTCAAAATAGATTAACGCCTATATTCCTATAAAATTAATCTATTAAGAACGCATTGAGACTACGATGTTTAATTAAGCATGGTGACTAGGTATATTCCTATCCTAACAACAAATTCCCCCCCCCTCCCCCTCACCACCACCACCTCCTAAGAGTTAAGATTGTGCTCTCTTTAATTCTTCTCTAATCTATACACGGTTTTCCCAAGCATAGCATAGATAGTAAATAAAACATAATTGATGGCCAGACAATTAAGCAATTAATCACAGAATTGAAGAAACAATCATATATTAGTGAATTATAATCAAGGTTAAGCTAACTTTAAACAACAATATTCATGTCTAAGTCACAACCCCAGAACAATGGGTTTTTAACCACTCATGATAATGGCAAATAATTTCATAAATGTTGAATAATTGAAAATACTAGAAAAGGATGAAGAAAACTGATGTCTCTTCGCTTCCCAATGTTTCTCGTGTGTCTCCTCCTCAAAAGTGGCGTCTTTAGGTCTATTTATATGTTTAGGAAAAGACCTAAACGTGTAGTCAAGTCCCAGTCAAACCAGGAGACGAAATAAAGCTTCAAAACTCGGATTGGACCTCGCCCTAGGCTTGACGTCGCCAGGCTAACGCCCGCTTCAACCTGGCCTCGCCAACCTAACGCCAGCTTCAACCTGGCTTTTGCCTGGCCTAGCTAGCCTAACGCCAGCTTCAAGCCTGGCGTCGCCAGGTATCTTCTTTTCACTGTTCTCGAGCACACTGTCAACGTTTAAGTATCTCTTTTGTTCTACTTTCATTTCCAATTCACCTACACATAAAATAGGCTCCATTACGCGCAAATAAAGTGTATTTTATCATTAAAGCATATAAAATGCAAGGCGCATAATGTACGAAACAAGGAATTATAGCCCCACATCACTAACAAATTAAATCACATGGATTATACTTTATTCGCTAAATATAGAGGGATATGGCTGCACTATTCAACTTGTAGAGATGTATCAAAAATAGATATTTTATCAAGAGAGAAGGATTGAGGAGGACGATTGCCCCATTCAAGACTTAACATGAAGCAATAATTATTCAGTGTATATTTCACAAATTGTTAAAGTCAAAAAAGGAGCTTTATGTAAACGATCTCCTTTCACAACCCAATATAAATTCCTAAGCAACCAAACTATTGACGACAACGTCTAAGCAGTGACAGATTCAGGATTCATAGGTGTTAGATACTTCACTGATTTTAGTATAAATTTACAGTGGTCAAATATGATCATAGTGAAGGCCCATGGTCAATTATTTAAAAATTTAAATATTATCTATGAATATATAACACAATTTGGCCAAAGCCAGCACCCATACCTCAAAAAGTAAATTCGCCACTGTGTCTAAACTAAAAGGATTTTGGAACATAAAAGATGCCTAAATTCCAACAAGATTTGATGCTTCTCAATTCTTCTTACATACTTTGGCAAAGTTAAAATTCCTATCCATGGCTTTTCGAATTAAATCAATATGCACATCTTTCAGCAAGTTTTCTGTCAAGTTTGCTTAATATGCCGCCACACCCAAGTGACTATTTATATGACATTGGATGCAAGAAAAAGTATCCGTATGAAGAGCAACTGGGAGTGGGATGAATTTTAAGGCACATATTGGTTTACCCTGTTGCCGTTTTGTGATGGAGGATTGGAGTATGTGTATAAATACAGAAATTTATGATATTGATATGATCAATTTATAAAGCAAGAAAATTTTGTTTTATTTATTTTACATGACGCCATTACCGTTTGGGAAATTAAGCTGTTTTTCTTTACACATTTTTTCATATTCGGTAGTGAATTATGTGGTACTCCATTCAATTATTGTGTTAGTTTGATTGAGTACTGAGAATGTAATAGTTGACTTTGACGTAAACTAAAGACGTTTATTATATATATAATACCATATAAATCTTGCTAGAACATAACTCTTAACAGAAATGTTTGGAAGTCGAGGTACATTTGGGGTAGAAGGCCGTGCGCTTTTCTTGTTCATACCAATAACACTAGTACACACTCTCGTATTTTATTGGTCCTAGGTTTCTATTACTATCTATTGTTTCTTTCATTTCGGTCATTTTACTATCTTGTTTATAGTATTGCTTCTTTTCTGTAGCTTCTTACTATTGTTTTTTGATGTTTTTCTTTTTATTACTATTGTGCTTATGTTTTTCTAAGCCGATGATCTATCAGAAATAGCCTTTCTATTTTCACAAGATAGTAGTAAGGGTGTGCGTGCGCACTATTCTCCCCATACCTCGCTACGTGGAATTACACTTGGTATATTATTGCTATTGTTATGCCATTTAAAGCTTGCGGGCTTCAACATATCATTTATTTCTTTAAAGAAGTGTTTTTAAAGATAAAAGCGGAATGTTAAAATAAAAAACTTACTAAAGGAAAAAAGAATACAATTTGTTTTAAACACAAAAGTTAAAATTAAGAAAAGTAAAATATGTAAATGAAGATGGTGGTTTGCCAATATTTCAAAGAACACCTGGTCAATTGACACAAACTTAGATGAATAACACTTGTGATTTCGTCAATTCAAAAGTAAATAGGATTAGTACTATTAAACATAGATTTATGAGTTCATCAATCTAGGGATAGAATCTCCCAATCTGCTGAAGGGATCGGGGAAAGAAAGATGAGCATCAACCGTAAAGCCTGAAATTCCCAAAGGGTAAGTCCAAGAATTGGTTCCGTCACCGTTTCCATCATTTTGTCACATATATATAAGAAGAGAATTAAGCACATACTTTTTCTGGCAACTAGCTTTTTCATTCCATTTCCAAATATCCTTATCATGTGACATATGCTTTGACTCTTCCTACAATTATTCTCGTCTGTCTTATTTCTGGGCCCTTTTTTCCATGTACGATTATAAAGAAACAATAGTATTGTATCCCTGGGCTTCTGGTTAAGCATAACAACATTATATTCTAGAGAAGATGTGGGAGAATAATTTGGAGATGATAGAAGAATAACAGCTCAAGCTTATGGGGTGAAGACAGGTGGAAGATTAGGCTAGCTTATGAAAGAAAAATTGAACATTTGATAGAGCTAGATAAGATGGGAGTGGGAAATTGGGAATGGCTAAAAGTGAGGATAACGAATTATGCTAAGGAAATTGTGGTAGGGGATTCTCCAACTTCACTTTCTTCTCCATGCTTCTTGGCTACTTGTATGCTTTCCTTTTGGAATTACGACCAGGGCGAAGCTATGTATTGTCAAGGATGATCAACGCAATATTTTTCGTCGAAAAATTGTACTATATATAGGGTAAAATATCACTTGCTATTGATTAAAAAATAGACTTTGTACACCCTTGCATATCCACTAGCAAATACTGTGCAACATTGGAACATCCTTATCGAATTTACTGATTATGACAAGCTAATCTCCGAGGCATGAATCTATAGAAAATTTCCGTTTAGTAATTATTGTTCAAATACTATATTTGTATTTTTAAAATTTTCAATTGTACCAATATTTAACTCACAATTTAGTTTGTTGATCTAATTATTATTAAATACTAATTTGAGAAGAAACCCATAAATTTTAAATGTTCTGTTCCACTATATATAATATCGTCCTACATTACATTGTACAACTTGAGAAAATTTATATATTTTGTGACATTACCAATCATTTATATTATACGTGAGTGTTATATATGTTATACATATGACGGCTACATTTAGTTTAAAAAGTTAGGCGGCTGTTTGAGTTAATTTCTCACCAAAGTTTTGTGGTAGACATGTTCACTTTGGATGACAACTTTAGCAGCCACGTACAACTGTAGCCTGTAGTTCCTTTTACTTACGTATGATGTCTGTCGCAGAGTATGTCTGATTAGTTTTTTTATTACTGAAGTTTAGTCTCTTACACCAGATGTCCCATAAGTGGATGTGAAATTAGTCTTATTTAGGGTGTGTTTGGTATAATGAAAAATATTTTTCAAAAAAATATTTAGTTAAAAAAATAAGTACGTAATTTTATTTATTTTTTTGTAGTTGGTATGCAAATTAAGAAAAATAACTTTTCAATAATATTCATAAATAATATAAATACGATAAATATGAAATCATAAACTAGCGAATCACAAATTTCATAAAATTTCTAAACCGCTAAACATTCGAAATCGAGAAATTTCGAACTCATATATTTCCAAACACATAAACTTTTGAACTCATAACTTTGGAACTTGTAAAATTTCGAATCTAAACCGAAAGATGAGGGTGGGAATATGGTGGAGAAGATTGAGAAGAAATTTTGGAAAATATTTTTTCTTCTTTTGATAAAAAAAGTATTTTCCTCCAATGGGAAGAAAATATTTTTCAAAATATTTAAGTCAATCAAACATGAGAAAATTAAAAAATATTTTTTGAAAAATATTTTCTTTACTGCCCAAATACATGGATTTATTTGCAAGTTAAACAACTGCCCAAATCTAGATAGTTTGGGCCAACTGATTATTTGATTACTTGCAGAGAGAAAAAGGGAAAAATGAAGAAGACGAAGAAGATAAGTCTATTTTTTTATTTTATTTGGTTTTACTTTTCGCAGCGAGTCTCCTGCAATTTATTGTTTGCGTTGGAAAATAAAGCTTTCGAAAAAATAAATAAGAAACGAAAAACAAAAGAGAAAAAGCGGCGCGGGCTACCGATTTAGCTTCCCGCACTAGATAAAAGGTAAGGTAAAATTTATATATACAGCAGTATTAAAAAAGTTTACACTTTAGCAATCAGTTTGGTTTATATGCTATCTAACGAAGTGTTATATTTATAGGGCTTGCCTAGTTTAAGTGTATTTTTCTCTTTATTTATACTCGTATTAGTAGAAAAATATATATTTCCAACACGTGACTTTTTAGTGTGAATTCGGACCTTAATGTGGTAACTGCAATAAAAAGAAACTTATTTTACTTACTACTATTAGTAAATAAATAATAATTATTGTCTCGTATGAATGTATAGGATAAAGATCGAAGCTGTGAACTCTTTGAATCGAGGCTGGAACGGGGTGCTCACCACCGGACCCAACAAGACAACACTCCCCCAACTTGGTACGAGCTCCAAGACCTTGGAAAGCACTACAACGGTTGCACAGGACTAACAGAGGGCCATGATACCCGCACCCAACCAGATATCACTATGCAAATCTCGCACGATGTCGGTAGCACATCAGTAATTGGTGTACAAGGAGAATTTTTACCTTTTTTAGAATTGTACTAGGGGTAAAACTCCCCTACTATATATATGAGAAATTTCTTATTCAATAGACACATTGTAACACGCATACCAAGCAATACAAACTTAGTTCTCTTCTTTCTAGCTATTGAAAGGTTCTTATATTAATCACAGTTCCCCATACACATTTGCTTTCGAATCGAAGGTCCGGTCGAGGGAAGAACTATTGTTAAGCTTAAATCAGAGCCTGGACTCAACATCATAACTTGTTTTGGTTATTTGTTCAATCTTTAATTCATTTGTCTAACAATCTTGGTTATTTGTGTTGAATCAATTCACATATCTTTAAAACCACGTATAAATTCAATTGTTACCCATTTTAAGGGTAACAGTTTGGCGCCCACCGTGGGGCTAAGGATAATAGTGGTGGTTTGATACAAATCTCTATAACACGCTCTATTTTACACTTGTTATTTAGGTCTCAATTTCATGTCAACTTAAAAATGTCAGACTCTCAGTCTGCCAACTTGAACGTTGAGGCTGAATCCGACCATCATAGCGGAAACAACGATTCAGTGCCTAGCAATGAGGTGCCCCCTGCTGATCCCAACGGAGTCCCAATTGCAGACCTAGTCGATGCTCACTCACAGATGGCCATCGATGCCAAACTGTCTACCGACTCCGAGAACAACGTTCGCGGAGGAGCTCGACCAACGACTCGAGAAGCGACCGAAGGATAAGGCGACGGGGTCAGTCTACGATTGATGTTCAAAATGTTGCAGGCTCAACATGCGGCACTAGCACAACTGCAAAATCAAAGTCGCGCCCTCAATAGAGTTAAGCTCGAACCGTCCCGAGAAAACATCCAAAGAAATGAGCAGATCACAGAAATGCCGGGTGAAGCTGAGTCCGGTATCAACCCCAAATTAATGAAAATGCTCAAAGCATTGACGAAATAGGTGGAATCAGGTGAAAAGAAAATTGAGGCAAACGACAAGAAGGTGGAGATATATAATTCCTGGGTCGATCAAATCCCAGGAGCGTCGCCGATATTGAATGGCTGGGATTCCAATATGTTTATCCAAAAGACTTTCCCTCCGAGTGTTGCACCGAAGCCGATCCCAAAGTGGTTCCGAATGCCCGATATTCTAAAGTACAACGGAACCACATATCAAAACGAGCATGTGACCTCCTATACATGTGTTATCAAGGGAACCATTTGGAAGATGATGAAATTGAGTTAGTTCTGCTAAAGGATTTTGGGGAAACTCTATCAACGGGAGCGATGATATGGTATCACAACTTACCCCAAAATTATATTGATTCATTTGCTATGCTTGCAGATGCTTCTGTGAAGGCACATGTCGGGCATCAAGGTCCAAATCTGGAAATCAACCATTTTCAAAGTTAAGCAAAAAGATAATGAGATGCTTAGGAAGTTTGTGTCGAGGTTCCAAATGGAACGAACGGACTTGCCTCTGGTTGCCGAAGATTGGGTAAATCAGACATTTACTCAAGGGCTTAACCTCCAAATCTCATTGGCTTTGCAGCAACTGAAACAAAATTTGGTAGAGTATACGACGATAACTTGGGCTAACGTCCACAATAGGTACCAGTCAAAAATTAGAGTCGAGGATGACAAGCTCGGGGCCCCTTCCGGGTCCGTTTACCCCATCAGAGCCGACGACAGGTCAAAGAGAGTCATCGATCATGAATCGAGGTCGGTCTGGGATCTGTGTCAATCATACAACGTAGACCAAAGTGGAAATGGGCTCGAGCACAATTCTATAAGGAACAAAAGAGGAGTGATCGAGCGCCCAATAGTCGAGGTATGCTGAACAAAAATGGTTTCGACAGGACACTTGGGGCCAGGGAGGAACCAAGATTATCGGAGTATAACTTTAATGTCGATGATGCCGATATCGTGTCGGCCATCGGGCGCATCAAGGACACTAAGTGGCCTCGACCATTGCATTCCGAACCTACCCATAGAGACCCTAACTTAATGTGAAAGTATCATGGCACTCACGGACACAAGACCAAGAATTGCTGGCAATTGAAAGAAGAAGTTGCGCAACTGCCTAATAACGGACACCTACAAGAATTTCTAAGTGATCGAGTCAAAAACCACTTTAGAATTAGGGATGCCAACAAACATCCTGAATAAAAGGAACCTCACCATGTCATCAACATGATCATTGGAGGGGTTGATGTCTCTCAAGGGTCGATGATAAAACGCATTAAACTGTCTATCACGAGGGAAAAATGCACTAGAGATTACGTCCTGGAGAGAACATTTTGTTCAGTGATGAGGATGCCGAGGGCATTGTACAACCTCATAATGTTGCACTGATAATATTCCTACTTATCAATAAATCTCAAGTTACACGTGTGTTGATTGATCCAGGTAACTTGGCCAACATCATCAAATCGAGGGTCGTAGAGCAGTTGGGACTACAAGACCAAATAGTGCCAGCAGCCCAGGTGTTGTACGGATTAACATGGCATGAGAAACCACTAATAGGGAGATAACCCTAACAGTGAACACTTCCAGGATCATCCAGGAAACGAAGTTCTATATAATCGAATGGGACATGAGATATAACACTCTATTCGGAAGACCATGGGTTCACAACATGAGGGTGGTACCTTCAACCTTATACCAGGCGTTTCAAATTTCCTACTCCGGGAGAAATTAAGATGGTAAACGGAGAACAACCAGCTGCAAGGGATATGTTCGCGGTCGATGAAGTACTTCGGTGCCCGCCATATCGGCATTAAGGAACACCGAGTCGACTAGAAAACCCGAAGTTAAATAGTAACCACCGACACCGGACCCAGCCGGATCGGAGGAACGAGGAGAATGATTACAGAATTCCAAGATCATTCATATCCCCTGATGATACCGACACCACCAAATCGATGATCGAAGAGTTAGAGTAAGTCACGTTGATCGAACACCTGCCAGATCGAAAGGTGTACCTGGGCACGGGGTTAGCTCCCGAGCTTAGGAAAAAACTCATTAATTTTTTTAAAGCTAACATAGCTTGTTTTTCTTGGTCCCATCTTGACATGAAAAGGATCCCCCCAGAGTTGACCACTCATAAGCGGAGTTTGGATCCGAAGTTCCATCCGGTTAAGCAGAAGAGGAGACCTCAATTCGAGGTCAAGCATGCATTCATCAAGGATGAGGTATCTTAATTCATTAGAATAGGGTCCATTCAGGAAGTTAAGTAACCGGAATGGTTAGCTAACGTACGGGTAGTGCCTAACAAAGGAAATAAGCTAAGAATGTGTGTAGATTACAAAGACTTGAACAAGGCATGCCCTACTGACTCTTTTTATTTTCCCAACATCGATCGTATGATCGATGCGACGGCTGGACATAAGAAACTCAGCTTTTTCAATGGCTATTCCAGGTACAACCAAATTCGAACGGACCCGGGAGATCAAGAAAACACTTCCTTTATCACTGAATTTGGCACCTATTGTTATAACGTAATGCCATTCGGATTAATGAATGTCGGTGCCACCTATCAACGCCTAGTAAACCGGATGTTCGAAGAACAATTAGGATAATCAATGGAAGTTTATATTAATGACATGTTAGTCAAGTCCCTACGAGCATAGGAACATTTGAAACATTTGCAGGAAACCTTTGACATATTAAAGAAATACAATATGAAGTTCAACCCGAAAAAATACACATTCGGGGTCGGATCCGGAAAATTCCTCGGTTTAATGGTGTCTAATTGAGGGATCGAGATCAATCCCGACAAAATCAAAGCCATAGAAGACATCAACGTGGTGGAAAACGTCAAGGCCATTTAGAGTCTAACCAAGCGTATAGCCACCCTGGGTTGGTTCATATCGAGGTCCTCGAACAAAATCCACCAGTTCTTCTCACTATTGAAGAAGAAGAATAACTTTTCCTGGACCCCGGAATGATGACAAGATTTAGGAGAACTCAAATGGCACCCTTCGAGTCCGCCATTTCTCCACACTCCAAAGGCGGATGAGCAATTGTACCTTTGTTTGGAGGTATCTGAGGTGGAGGTAACTGGAGTCTTAGTCCGGGAAGTGGAAGGTACGCAATTTCTTATTTGTTATGTTAGTAGAATTTTATGCGAGGCGGAAACATGGTACTCTCACCTCGAAAATTTTTCACTCGCTTTGCTAAGTGCCTCCTGCAAATTAAAATCGTACTTTTAGTGTCACCCCATATGTGTCGTAACATCTAACCCATTGAGGAACATCATGCACAAACCCGAGCTCTCGGGTCGGTTGGCCAAATGGGCCGTCAAAATTAGCGGGTACGATATCGAGTATCGACCTCAAACCACCATTGTTGTCACGTAATTACTATCATTTTATCTTGTAATTAATACCTTATACGGAAATTGGTAAAAAATCACGAGTGTTCTACGAGTACCAGATTTCACTCTATTTAAGAATTGAGATTTATGATTTTAAAGATAATGAAATGATTAACTAAGTTAGTTAATCACTGTTGGCTTGCCTAACGGTGGCGTTAGGCGCCATCACGGCCTATAGTATATTTTGGGTCGTGACATAAAGCTTCTTCGCCTCGGCCTCGAGATTTTAGGACTCCTCGATCTCAATCGACAGTTCAAAACCTCGGGTGTGAATTTCTTCGAGACACCCGCTTTACATATTCGGCCTTTGGTTTTAGGCGAGTCTCGACTGCCTCCACATTGGCCTTGTATTAGGCCACTAATTCTTTAGCGTCGGCGGAGGCCGTGTCCAATTTTGACTTCACAACCTCAAATTCTCTACCGAGGGCATCCTATTTTGCGATGGCCGAGCTCAGATGTACTGGGAAATCATCATTTAGCTGAGACAACTTGTCAGCTTTGTCTTTCGCCACTCGGAGTTGGTTCTGAACTGATGCCAGCTTCCCCTTAGTAGTTTCCTTTTTCGAAGCCAACAAGTCAATTTTGCTTTTCCACCCATCGGCCTATGGCCTAGACCTTGTTCATCTAGACTTGGAGTTGGTCGATCAGGCCGATCTTCTGTTGGACCTACGAGGTTTTGTCGTTAGTCACCATGACTAGTTCCTTGTATTTAGCTTCAGACCTTTACCTTTTCAACCATGTCAGCATTTTCCCGCTTCAGGTTTGAAGCTTCCTTCTGAGCCTTGTCCAGCTCGACGTGAAGGTCCTTGATGGCCCCGTCCTATTTCTCACTGAGAAGCTTGAACATGTACTTTTACGGGCTTGCTCCTAAACCTCGAACTCGGCGGCCAGATTTCGAAGCGGTACCGAGGAAGCTCTCATGGTAGAGCACTGAGGCCTGCGAAACAATGTAAATAGTAAGATACACCAACACTTAAGCGGGATTCACGAAGGAGTGTAAAAGTATTGGTATCTTACCCGGTTCAGTGCTTGATGCGCCTCGTTGGAAAGACTCGGTCACAAAGCATCGGACCGTAAGAATGACTGTTCTTTTACGGTCAGGGTCCATGCTTGGTGTGGAAAACTGCTTCACTAATTTTGGGCTTGAATTTGGCCCGCCAGCTTCCGAGGACATGTCCTTTTTCAGGATCTCCAGGTCGCCCATCCCAGAAAAATATTCCAAAGTGGACAAGTCCATGCCATGGAAGAAGGAGTGGAGAGGGTCTTCCACGTTGTGAACCCCTTCGCTTGACTTTCCCTTTCCCGCTTGGTCCTCTTCGAGCATGGACAAGGAGGGATTCTCAACAATCTTTATCACACCAATCATCTCCTTCAGAATAAGAAAAGCTCCTCGGGATGTCTCGATCCCCGTCCCTATCTCGGACACTCGAGTCGGAAGGAGATCAGCCTCATGGTTCTTTTCCTCGATTTCCACCTGCTCCCTGACATAGGTCGGTCCGTGAGCGACAACGATGTCATCATTTTTCGGACTCATCCTTAAGCTAGCAAAGCGAGTCAGAGTCCGACACTCGGGACTTGTTATTCTTCTTGGGCTTACGAGCCCAGGAAGACGCCCTCTTTTTTGGCATCACCTCGGGACCTGGGGAGCTCGGGCGCTTCTTTTTCCTTTTCTTCTCCTACCCCACGGTAGCCCCGGGCTGTCCCACAATAGAGGGATCAACGGATAATGATGTATCCTCATCCCCTTCAAGAGGCCTATGTTTTGTGGTCTTAGGCAAATGTACAAAGGAAAAATAAAAGGTCACCGTCATGTAAGTTTGAGGCGCAATAATAACTATTCAGGGGAAAGCCATACCATGATAATGGGCCTCCCATCTACCCTTCAAACGTTTGCACCACGTGCGAAGTATTACATCTGCTTGCAGATGCCTTCGGTCCACTCCTTGAGCCAGGGGACTACATTGGGAACCCGGGAAATAGCTTCACGACCACAAATACTGATGATGAGAAAGAAAATAAAGTAAAATTGACACTTAAGGAAAGGCTACACTTACGAGATGCATTAAACATCTCGGGGAATGTCAGGAACTCGGAAGGAATCAAATCTTCGATATTTACCCGAACAAAATGCCCATGCCAGCCTCGGTCCCGATCTTCGTTGATGCTCGAAAAGGGAGCCTTGCTGGCTCGACGAACAAGATTTATTAGTCCTCATCGAAAAATTCAGGGACTATACAGACAGAGTAGATAGTCGAGGGTTAACCGAGGAGACTCGGTATTGTTCACGAAATAACGTAGCAGGATCACAATTCTCCGAAGGGACGGGTGGATTTTCCTGAGA
>ML263506.1:0-22404 GCA_005239495.1 Nicotiana undulata | reverse complement strand
AAAATGATAAATCCCGTAATAACATTCTGTTTTGGGCTTAATAAAATCACTGGGCAAAATTACACTACGCGATCGCGGAGATAGGAATGCGATCGCGGAGTTGGACCTGCTTGGTGAAATGCGATCGCAGCAAGAGTCCTGCGATCGCAGAGTACGTTGGGCTAGGCTACTGCGATCGCGAAGGGTAGAGTGCGATCGCAGAGCTTCTAGAATCACATCACTGCGATCGCGGAGAGTATGTTGCGATCGCTTAGAGTATCTGAGGCCCCCTACCCACCTAACACTGTGCGATCGCAGAAGGACCCATGCGATCGCACTGAACAAAACCAGACACCAGAAACACCAGCAAAAACACACCAGATTTTCTAACTTTTTACACCCAGTTAGCTACCCGAAACTCACCCGAGCCCTCGGGGCTCAAAACCAAAAACACACACGACTCCCAATACATCCTACGGACTCATTCAAGCTTTTAAATCATCAAAATATCCTCAAAAACACATAATTAAACCTCAAAATCCAATTAATCAAACTTAAGAACTTTAAAATTCTAGAATTCACTTCAATACGCCGAACCGGCCTAAACTGCTCGGAACGACTTCAAACTTTGCAGACAAGTTATAAATAACACCACGGAACTATTCCCGGTCTCGGAATCTCATTCGGACCTCGGGAACATAACACTACTTTCCAAGCCACATTTCTAGTTCTTTAAAACCTCAAAGTCTCATTTTTTGATCCGAAACCACTCATTTCAAGTCCGTTTTACACCAAATTTCACAGATAAGTCACATAACATATAATAAACCTGTTCCGGGCTCCGGAACCATAATACGGGCCCGGCAACATAGTTTTCACGTAATTATTCATTATCAAAATCGTTTATTATTTTCAGAAAACAATTTCTTTTAAAAAGTCATTTCTCGAGTTTGGGACCTCGAAATTCGATTCCAAGCATATGCCCAAGTCCCATATTTTCCTACGGACCCTCCGGGACTGTGGAATCACAGGTCCGGGTCTGTTTACCAGAAATGTTGACCAAAGTCAACTGTATTCATTCATTAATTATAAAAACTCATTTTCATCAACTTTTCACATAATAGCTTCCCGGCTACACGCTCGGGCTGTGCACGCATAACGAGGTGAGACTAACGGAGGCTCTCGGAGCCTCGAAACACAAATAAGGCTTAAATTACATAAGATGACCTTTTGGGTCATCACAGCTAGTTAGCCTACCAGCTTCTGGTGAAGGATTTAGTCACACATGTTTAGGCGAGAGAGCCGTTAGCTAGCTAGTGTTGTTCTACTACTGGTGACGCTTGACTCTCCTCGGCTCGGGTTGTCCACCCGGGTAAGCCAGTCTAGATAACATCTCCTTTAGGATTTGAAAACTTAGAAGAACAAACCACAAGCAATGAATTTCCCTAGTAGGCTACGCTTTATTTGCATCATGTGCATTGGACTTAGCGGGACTCGGCACAGGGGCCGGGCCCGTCTAGGACAGGTACCAATTTTTTGAACCAACATATTCATATTTATGTGCTATATGTAACATTATTTGGTAGGCTTCATTCAAATGTTGACCGACTTTAGGATATATTGATTGAACAGAGGAGAGAGAAAGAGAAAATTTTCTCCAAGTTTTCATAAAATAACCATTTTTTAAATAAACTTTTGAAGGGTTCTAGTATGTAAAATCACAATTTTCAAAATATTTTTTTATTTATTTTAAACGAACTACGCGGGTCTGATTCTCATCGGATGTGAGATACGTAGGCAACCTTCATCGGGTCCGTCCCCCACTTTTCTAAAACTTAAAAATATTTTCTTTTAATTTCTTCTCAAAATCCAAAAATATTTTCGTTCTTATTTAAAAGTCTTTCTTTCAAAAATTCCCAAAAAACAAAAAAAATTTAAAATTCAAAAATGATATTTACTTTCTTCTTTAGAAGTCATTCCAAAAAAAAAACTTAGAAATCCAAAGACGTATTTTCTTTCTTAGGAGCATTCATGGTCTTGTATAAGACTAAGAGTTAGTTTATTTACTTTATTCCAAATTTCCTAAACTACGTAATGGTTTGATTCATGCGGCGTCATGATACGTAAGCAATCCTCATCAGATACGATCATAGCCATAATTAACCTGGAAAAAAAAGCAAGCATAAAAATAAAGAGCATTAAATTCAAAAGAAAATAAACCAATAAGCCGGGATGAAGCATGAAGCCTTCCAAAATCATTTTAGAAATGAAAATGGCATTAGGTGCATGACATACAATGTGTGATTAATATCTGCAAAATGCCTAACTCTAACACGTTTGTTGTTTGTCATTTTTAAAAGATAAAGTTAAACAGAGGTGGTTGGTTTGTTGTTTAAACTGGCGACTCACCCCTACAACACGAGATTAAAAGGAAAAAGTAGCATGTCAAACAACAGTGAGAATGAGTCAGATAATGATGATGTCCATGGGCAATTGGTCGAACAAGGTTCGAGACTGGTTGAAGAAGTAAGATTGTTGAAACAACAATTGGCAAAGATGTACCTAGCTTGGGAGAATGGACAGGCACCGCCCCTACTACCTATAGAGTCTTCAGATAATCTTCATAATGTGTCAGTTGCAAATCAAGTGCCCATCTCCATAACAAATAACCCATTGTACCAACATGGATTCAGTCCGAGCATTAACCTCCCCACTATCCCTAGTACCTCCATTCCATGTCCTCCAATTGTACCCCTTAGAAGTGACCCACCTAGGGTACCCATTGTCCCTACTTTCACCGTTCCTCAATCAACTCTTGCTCAAAAGTCCAACAATGATCCACAACTGAATGCTCATGATGCCCAACATTACTCTTCAGAATTGACTTTCAAGGCTCCAGTTTCATACAAGGATACTCCTCACAACAAGTTGCTAGTTGAGATCGAAAAGCCAGACAAAAATATGGAACAAGAGGAAATGACTAGAAAATTGAAGAGCTTGGAACAAACCATGAGAAACATACAAGGTTTGGGAGGCCACAAGAGTGTTTCTTTCAACGATTTATGCATGTTCCCCCATGTTCATTTGCCACCCGACTTCAAGACCCCCAAGTTTGACAAGTATGATGGGCATG
The DNA here is from genome assembly GCA_005239495.1 of Nicotiana undulata. Lineage (NCBI taxonomy): Eukaryota > Viridiplantae > Streptophyta > Magnoliopsida > Solanales > Solanaceae > Nicotiana > Nicotiana undulata. Next base: position 19,292 of record ML263506.1, on the reverse strand, counting down.
GTGATCCCGTTGCCCATTTGAAGAGGTATTGTAACCAATTAAGGGGAGCAGGAGGCGAAGAAGAATTACTTATGACTTATTTTTGGAAAAGTTTGACAGGAATTGCATCAGAGTGGTTCATAGATCAAGACATCTCTCACTGGCACGTTTGGAATGACATGGCTCAAGATTTTGTCCTACAGTTTCAGTACAATATTGCTATAGTTCCAGACCGATCCTCTCTTGTCAACATAAAGAAGAAATCAACAGAAAGCTTTAGAGAATATGCAATCAAGTGGAGAGAGCAGGCCGCTAGGGTCAAACCACCAATGAAAGAGGCAGAAATGATTGACTATTTTCTCCAAGCTCAGAATCCTGATTGCCTCCATTACATGTTGGCCTCCATTGGTAAACCTTTCGCTGAGGCGATTAAGATTGCTGAAATAGTTGAGAATGGCATAAAGTCAGGCAAAATTGTAAGTCAAGCTGTAACGATCCAGTAGGTCGTTTTGAGAGTTAGCACCCCTATCCCCTAATAACTGCTTCTCCCATGTCTATTTATGTTATTGAAACTTGTCGGAGTGTTGAGTGGTGAAATCCGGAGTGATTTTGGACACTTAGTCCTTAAATGTGGATTTTTTCTTTTGAAATCAGGCCGTAGCTAGAATTGTGTGAAGACAGATCCGGAATGGAATTCCGTCAACTCCGTTAGCTCCGTTGGGTGATTTCGGGGTTAGGAGCGTGTTAGGAATGTGTTTTTGAGGTCGGTCGTAGATTTAGGCTTGAATTGGCTAAAGTTGGAATTTCGGCAGATTCGGCCGATAAGTTAGATTTTGATATCGGACTCGGAATGGAATTTCGAAAGTGACAGCAGGTCCGTAATGTCATTTATGACCTGTGTGCAAAATTTGAGGTCATTCGGATAAGTTTAGACGTGTTTCGGCATCAGATGTGAATTCTAGAAATTTCAGAAGTTCTTAGGCTGGAATCTATGCATATTTGATGATTTTGATGTTATGAGACATGTTTTTAAGACTCAACCAAGTTTGAATGAGGTATTGGGGTTATTTAGTGGTTTTGGTTAAGGTCCTGGGGGCCTCGAGTGTATTTCGGATGTTCAAACGGGTATTTTGGCCTTATAGACTTAACTCGTTTTGCTGGTTTTTCACCAGCACTATTTTTTTCTTCTCTATCGCAGGTCTCCCTCCGCGATCGCATAAGGTATATATGGGAGGCCTGTGATTTGTTCTTCACGATTGCACAATGATGACCGCGATCGCAGAGCATGGGAATATTGGTCTCCGCGATCGCATAGCATAAAGCGCGATCGCATAGTAGATCTTTGGTCTGAGGAAAGGGCCAACATTTGTTCTCCGCGGTCGCGTGGCCCCTAACGCGATCGCATAGATTTGAGGGAAAGGGGTCCGCGATCGCAGACCTATGGACGTGAACGCGGTGAAGGAATTCAGGCGCGTGTTGTTTTACCCTCCGCGATCGCGACTCGTTGTACGCGATCGCATAAGGCAAATGCCTGGGCAGAATGTTAAAAACCAATTTCGAGGGTTTAAGCCTATTTTCACCATTTTTGATTTTGATAGCTCGGGAGAGGCGATTCTTGGAGGCTTTTTCACCTGGGTGATTTGGGTAAGTGATTTCTAACCTATTTAGATCAAATTCCATGATTCCAATCTTAATTTCAACCTTAAATTTCGAAATTTGTGGGTAGAAAATGGGAAAATGGGAAGATCTTCATAGACCAAATTATTTAGTTTTGATTGGGAGTTTGACCTCCGATTTGAGAGATCTTACATGGTTAGACTCGGGGGTGAATGAGTGACCGGAAAATATGATTTTTACCTGATTCCGAGACGTGGGCCCGGGGGACTTTTTGGGAGAATTTCCTAATTTCGCGTACTAGATTAGAAAAATAATTAGCTATTTTGTTCCCTTGAAGTGAAATTTACATTATGCAATCGAATTGAATAGCTTTGGGCCACTCGGAGTCGGATACTCGTGGCAAGAGCGTGGTACTGAGTTGATTAGCGCAGTCAAGGTAAGTGGCTTGCCTAATTCTGTATTGGGGATTTCCCTTAGGCATTTTCATACTGATTTTACTATGTGGACGCCGTGTACGTGAGGTGACGAGTGCGTACACGGGTCATTGTTGCTATAATTCCATTTTTCCTTCCATGGCATATCCCATTTTCATTCCTATATTACTGTTTTCCCTATTTTAACTGAGTAGTTGACTTAGGAATAAGCATGTCTACTTGCCTTTACTTGTTCCCCTCTTACTTGCTACAAATTGAACCATGCTTAGATAGTTTTACCCATATTCCTATCTATTATTTTTCTTGAACTGTTTAATTATGCTATGTCCGACGTACATTCTGCATTGCATATTTAAATTGGGACTACAGACCGAGATCCGGGAGCTTTCCCCTGTACTGCATAGCATATTTAAATTGGGACTACGGACCAAGATCCGGGAGCTTTTCCCATGTATTGCATTGCATATTTAAATTGGGACTACGGACTGAGATCCGGGAGCTTTCCCCCTATACTGCTTGCATATTTACTGTTGAGGTATATGCTGTGCTGAACCGAGGGTTCTTTTCAATTATTTTCTTTCAGTTTTCCCTTAAGTTCTGCTTATTGTTACTACTTATTTTTCACTATTCGAATTTATAACTGTCTTATTTTATTTTCAAACTCAGTAGAGCCTCAATCTGACCTCGTCACTACTTGACTGGGGTTAGGCTTGGCACTTACTGAGTACCGAATGTGGAGTACTCACGCCCTTTCCTGCGCATGTTTCCCCCATGTGCAGATCCAGGTACCAGCACTCAGTACTGTGGCTAGGCGCATAGCAGCAGCTGATTCTGGAGATCGCGAGGTAACTCTGCCGCATCCGCAGAATCTCACGTGTCCCCATCTACTCTACTGTAGTCATAGGAGATAGACATACATACATTTTCTTATTTCCGTTGTATAGAGCTGTAATTGTATAAAGCTTGTGACTTGGTGATATTCTGGGTTTTGGGAGAGTGAAAGATGTAAATGCCGAGCGGCTAAAGTTTTATAGTTATTGCTACATCTTTACTATTTTGTCTATTTTTCTGCATATTTTAGGCTTACCTAGTCGTAGAAACTAGATGCCATCACGAGTCCGTTCGGAGGGTTAATTCGGATCGTGACAAGTTGGTATCAGAGCATCTAGGTTCATAGGAGTCACAAGTCACAAGCCGGTTTATTAGAGTCTCGCGAATCGGTGCGGAGACGTCCGTATCTATCTTCGAGAGGCTATGTAACTATTAAGAACAATCATATTCTTTGGAATTCCTTATCGTGCTAGTTACTGTCATCAAAATTCTTAAACTCTATTCTATTCTTGCTTACAGATGGTTCGTACTCGTACCGGACGTACTGATGACCAGGCACCCGAGCCCCCACCAGGGCCGTCAGAGGCAGGGGCCGGGGAAGAGGACAAGCACGCGGTGCAGCCCGAGCACCAGCGAGAGCAGAGGCAGAGGATCCCCCAGCAGCCACAGTTGGAGGGGAACAGGAGGGCCCTACTATTACTCCAGCCCTTTAGGAGACATTGGCTCAGTTCTTGAGTGCCTTCAGCACTCTGTCTCAGGCGGGGCTACTTCCGATAGCCCCAGCTACATCCCAGGCCGGGGGAGGGACACAGACTCCCGCAGCCCGTACTCCTGAGCAGAGGGTTCATATTGGGTAGGTTCCAGAGTACATTCCTTTGCCCCCAGCAGCTCCATCTCAGCATGAGGTTAGGGCAGCTGTTCCTGAGGCAGAGCAACTCCGACTCTAGAGGTACAAGAAGTACCACCCACCTGAGTTCGACGGATTATCTTCATATGAAACTCTAGGTTTTCTTGAGGAGTGTCATCGTATTCTCCGCACCATGGGTATTTGTCACACGCCAACCTTGGGAGGTGTGGCTGGCACCCGGTGCCAAACTAGCCCGAGCGAACCATTATGTAACTCGTTCGTTCCTTTTTTTAACTATCATGGGCCAACATGGCCACAACTCGTAATGTACAATTGCAAGTGGAAAAAAACGTTATATTAATGAATCATTTTTCTTAAAACATGAATGCATATGGGTCGTCAAGGCCTATGACATACTATACAAACGGAACCCCTGTCTACAAAGCCTCTAAGAGTACATAAACATCAAAAAAGGTCGGGACAGGGCCCCGCCATACTAGTCAATGCATGTCCTAGTTATACTGACCAAATAGGCAACTCCGAAGTGAGTGGAGTGCAGCAACACCTTCCGCTTAGCTGATAGCCTACTAGGAGGACTGTCAACCTGTCTATCGGAACCTGCGGGCATGAAATGCAGTGTCCCCAGGCAAAGGGACGTCAGTACGAATAAAGTACTGAGTATGTAAGGCAGAAAAGCATAACTAAGATTAGTAATGTAAAGAGACGTCTAGGAGATACAACATGTAGCATCTGGGTGCTTCTAAGAAACAGTAACATGAAATTCATTATACATATGTACACATAATCTTTTAAAACATCCACCTCTATGGGCATCATCATCATCATAGAACATTTGCCTCTATGGGCATCATCATCATCATATCATACCCAACCTCAAAGAGGACTCGGTAAACCCAACTGATCAGTGGTTGCACAATAGGTGCCATACCCGGCCGACTATAGCGCGGCTCGGTAGAGTAAAGTAGATACATATATAATGCATGTTGAACTCATGGAATCATGTTCTAAACTTTTTGGAGTGACATAAGGTCATTTCCTCTTCGATTAACATTATGGACATCATACCATCAATATGGACTTCACTAGGATTCAAGGATCATACATACTTTCTTAGAATAACTTTGTAAGGAAAGAACAACATGAACAACCTTAGTTTCTAAGGGTAGATTCCTTGTGAAATAGCGTAATGTGTACGTTCGTTTCACTTTAGATCACGCCAAAAGAAAGAAGGAAGTGCCTTAACATACCTTTGCAATCTTCTATCCAATCGTGAACCAAGCTCAATATGATCTTCCTACGTCTACAACGAGAACCCGACTTCATCGTCATCATATAAGCATTGTAACTCTCATATTTCAAAACCAATATTCTACAAGAAAACGGACAGCACCTCCCCTGTTTTAACTACATCCCATATGCTACCAAATGTCACCAAACAACCCAAACAACAACAATATAATTCACAATAAGCTCTCCGATTAGTTCAACAATCATTTTGAGCGGCAAGCTCGATTGGAATCCGTATAAACTATATCTCACCTTATAGACTTCTTACATTAACTTAACAACATCATTAGTATGTGAAGTAATTCATCAATGATTTCATCCTTATATCGTATATTTATATCAAATGAAACAATCCACAACTTAAGCTTTCTTAAATTGGCAACTTTATTCACTAGTTCATGTCTAGTACAACCATTTAAATTAAAATACATCAATAAAACTTAAGCACCTGCAAGAAAATAATATACACACCTCCTACAGTAGCTTCAAGTTGAAATCCAAGTTATATTTAGCTTACAACAACCCTCAATTGCAATACAACACCATAGAAGTGACTTAAGCTAATCCAAGTATTATCTTGTAGTTTATTATCCTAACAACTTAACCAACTTACAAGAAAGCTTAAGCACAATTAGTAGGATATTATACTCATATTAACCAGTAGCAAAAACTTTAAATTTCAGAAAAACACAGCCCACAACTATCCTCAATGACAACACAACCTCAAAGAGGTGTTATTCTTCACTAGAACTAACTTTTGATGTTGAAATATGGTGTAATCCATTTGCAAGACTTGAAATAACCAAGGGTTGATATGAAACCATAGGAGGGTATTTTACAGAACATAAACCACTTAAAACCACATCCCACACGAGCTGGAACCACCCAAAAATCAGAAACAACAAGAAGAACAAGAAACTTACTAGCGCGACGAGATTCCCGACACTTGATGTGTGTTGTTTGCCCTTTGTTTGGGTCTTGGATCATGAGAGAAACTTGAGAGAGTGTTTTTAGGGTTATAAGGTATGAATATACTGAAAATGAATGACTAAAAACGGGGTTGAGGCATCTTATATATATCCATATGTCTCAAACCGCCTATGTGGGTCCCATAGAGAGCTGCTTGGCGCAGTCTCGCTAAAACGTGAATATATCTCTACTCCGATGTCGTATAGATAAACGGTTTAATGAGTTGGAAACTAGACTCATAGATATTCAATTTTGTTGGTAGATCATCCAATAACTCTAAGTATATTGGAAGAAAATATCAGTTACATATGACCTAATTTTCATCACATTATGAATGTAACTTGTGAAGACCTTTGCCAACTTTTGTTCCACAACTTGCTTTACTTCAAAAGGTAGCACACGACTATAATATGACAAACATAAATCATAGAATAACCTCCTTATCATGTAATGAACCATAGTCTCACCCTAAAGTACATGTTGTAACATTCCAAACTCGTCGACTTTCGACGAAACTTATTTTCTTCAATTGGTTTAGCTTCTAAGATTTCCAATCCTATTGGTAGTCGTTATTCATGATATTAAATATTTGTAACCTCCAAGGTAACATTATTAACTTACTATATATGCTTCCAAATATAATCTTATTTCTGAGCTTACATCAGTTGACTTACGATGTACTCTCACGTACGAAAACATGGGGTGTAATAGTATTGTGGAGACGAGTGGGGTCTCTTTCACTGCTTTCCAGCTTAGGGGAGCAGCCTATCAGTGGTGGCGTGCTTTTGAGATGGGTAGTCCAGACGAGGCAGCTTCACTTACTTGGGCTCAGTTCTCAGAGATGTTCCTACTTGAGTTTGTCCCTCAAAGCTTCAGGGATGATTGGCGTGCGGAGTTTGAGCAGCTACGCCAGGGTACCATGACTGTGTCAGAGTATGCAGTCCGTTACAGCGATTTGGCTCATCATGCACAAGCTTTGGTTGCCACTGTCAGAGAGAGGGTTCGACGCTTTATTGAGGGACTCCACCCCAGTATTCGGACCAGTATGGACAGGGAGCTGGAGACAGATATTACTTACCAGCAGGCCGTGAGTATTGCCCGGAGGATTGAGACTATGTTAGCTCGGGACAGGGAGGAGAGAGAGGCCAAGAGGTCTCGAGAGACTGGTCATTTTTCAGGAGCCCGTGCACCAGCAGCACGCTATGGCAGGGGTTTTGTAAGTAGCCCCATTCATTCAGCTCTTCCAGCAGCCAGTGGTATTCCAGCTCCTTCTAGACCTCAAGAGCATTACTATGCACCACCAGTATCTCAGGTGCCTTTAGCTGGAGGTGCTATCACTGGCCAGTCCAGTAGGCCAGTTCAGAGTCAACAACAGCCGCCACGTCCTCCGAGGGGTTGTTTGGTGAACCTCGTCATGTGATTAGAGATTTCCCCAGAGCTAGGAGGGGTGCACCACCTCAGACTTATTAGGTTCCACGTCTTCCACCTGGTCCTCCATCTATTCTTCCAGCCCCAGCTACTACCCCACCACCTTAGACAACTCAAGGCGGAGGTCGGGGAGGTAGAGGTCTCCCTAGAGGGGGAGGCCAGGCCAGATATTACGCTTTTCCAGCCCGTTCAGAGACCATTGCTTCAGATTCGGTCATTACAGGTATTGTTACCGTTTATCATAGGGATGCATTGGTATTATTTGACCCAGGCTCTACATATTCGTATGTGTCTTCTTATTTTGCTTCACATCTGGGAATATCTCGGGATTCTTTGAGTTCCCCCGTTTATGTTTCTACTCCTGTGGGAGATTCTCTTATTGTGGACCGCGTATATTGGTCGTTTTTTATAGTTATCAGTGGTTTTGAGACTAGGGCTGATTTATTATTACTCAGTATGGTAGATTTTGACGTTATATTGGGCATGGATTGCTTGTCTCCCTACTATGCTATTCTTGATTGTCACGCCAAGACCGTGACGCTGGCTATGCCAGGATTACCGAGGTTAGAGTGGAGAGGTTCCTTAGAGTACACTCCCCGCAGGGTCATTTCTTTTCTTAAGGCTCAGCGAATTGTTGAAAAGGGGTGTGATGCGTATTTGGCTTATGTGAGAGACGTTAGTGCTGAGACCCTTACAGTTGAGTTTTTCCCCTTTGTTAGGGACTATCTTGATGTTTTTCCAGCTTATCTTTCGGGTATGCCGCCCGACAGAGATATTGATTATGGCATTGACTTGTTGCCGGGCACTCAGCCCATTTCCATTCCTCCCTATCGCATGGCTCCTCCTGAGTTGAAGGAGAAGTTGCAGGAGTTGATTGAAAAGGGATTCATCAGGCCCAGTGTATCGCCTTGGGGTGCTCCGGTATTGTTTATGAAGAAAAATGATGGTTCGATGCGTATGTGTATTGACTACCGACAGCTAAATAAGGTAACAGTGAAGAACAGGCACCCATTGCCCCGCATTGATGAGTTATTTGACCAGTTACAGGGGTGTTCTCCAAGATTGATCTTCGTTCGGGCTATCATCAGTTAAAGATTCGGGAGCCGGACATCCCGAAGACTGCCTTCAAGACCAGATATGGCCACTATGAGTTCCTTGTTATGTCTTTTGGGATGACCAATGCCCCAGCAGCCTTTATGCACCTGATGCACAACGTATTTCGGCCATACCTTGATACTTTCATCATCGTGTTCATTGATGACATACTGGTATATTCTCAGTCCCAGGAGGACCATGAGCAGCATTTGAGGACCGTACTTCAGACATTGAGGGAGAGGAAGTTGTATGCCAAATTTTCTAAGTGTGAATTTTGGCTTGATTCTGTGGAATTCTTAGGCCATGTGGTATCTTCGGATGGGATCAAGGTAGACCCGAAGAAGGTATAGGCGGTGTAGAGTTGGCCTAGACCGTCTTCAACTACTGAGATCCGCAGTTTCCTCGGTTTGGCTGGGTATTATCGCCGTTTTGTGGAGGGATTTTCATCCATCTCAACGCCCATGACCAGATTGACCAAGAAGGGTGCACCTTTTATATGGACTGAGGAGTGTGAGGAGAGCTTTCAGAAGCTCAAGACAGCCCTGACTACAGCTCCAGTGTTAGTACTACCCACAGGTTCAAGATCCTATACAGTCAATTGTGATGCTTTGAGGATTGGCCTGGGAGAAGTGTTGATGCAGGACGGTAGGGTGATTGCCTACGCGTCCAGACAGTTGGAGGTGCATGAGAAAAACTACCCTGTTCATGATCTCGAGTTGGCAGTGATTGTTCACGCCCTGAAGATATGGCGTCATTATTTATATGGTGTTACCTATGAGATATTCACGGATCACCGGAGTTTGCAGCACATATTCAGGAAGAAGGATCTCAATTTGCGCCAGCGTAGGTGGTTGGAGTTACTCAAGGATTATGACATCACTATACTATACCACCCGGGGAAGGCCAATGTGGTGGCCGACTCCTTGAGTCACCGGGCGGAGAGTTTGGGTAGTTTGGCATATCTTCGTGCAACTGAGAGGCCCTTAGCCTTGGATGTTCAGTCCTTAGCCAGTCAGTTCGTGAGACTGGATCTTTCTGAGCCTTACCGGGTATTTGCTTGTGTTGGTTCTCAATCTTCTCTTTATGACCGCATTTGGGAGCGCCAGTATGAGGGTCCCAACCTTCGGGCTCTTCAGGATAGAGTTCGGCATGGTGATGCTAGAGATTTAACCATAGATGATGATCGTGTGATGAGGATGCAGGGCCAGATTTGTGTGCACAATGTAGATGGACTTCGGGAGTTGATTCTTGAGGAGGCCCATAGCTCGCGGTATTCCATCCATCCGAGTACCGTGAAGATGTACCAGGATCTGAGACCGCACTATTGGTGGCGAAGGAGGAAGAAGGATATATCGGAGTTTGTAGCCAAGTGTCTTAATTGTCAGCAAGTCAAATGTGAGCATCAGAGACCGGGAGGATTACTTCAGTAGATTAAGCTTCAGAGTGGAAGTGGGAGCGGATCACCATGGATTTTGTGGTTGGACTCCCTCGGACCTTGGGGAAGCATGATGCTATTTGGGTGATTGTGGACCGGCTGACCAAATCAGCTCATTCCATTCCAGTGTTGACTACATATTCTTCTGAGAGGTTGGCCCAGATCTACATCCGGGAGATAGTCCGGTTGCATGGTGTGCCGGTGTCCATTATATCAGATCGAGGTCCTCAGTTCACCTCGTACTTCTGGAGAGCCTTTCATAGTGAGTTGGGTACCTTGATAGATCTCAGTACAGCATTTCACCCCAGACAGACGGGCAGTCTGAGCGCACGATTCAGATTCTTGAGGATATGCTCCGTGCCTGTGTGATGGATTTTGGAGGGTCATGGGATCGATACTTGCCTCTTGCAGAGTTTGCTTATAATAACAGGTACCATTCCAGCATTCATATGGCGCCGTATGAGGCTTTGTATGGTAGACGGTGCAGGTCTCCAGTAGGATGGTTTGAGTCGAGCGAGGCCCGATTATTGGGTACAAACTTGGTTCAGGATGCCCTGGACAAGGCGAAGGTGATCCATGAGAGACTTCGAACAGCTCAGTCTAGGCAAAAGACTTACGCGGATTGGAAGTTTCGTGACTTGGGATTCATGGCTGGTGATTGGGTTTTGCTTCGGGTATCGCCTATGAAGGGAATCACGCGATTCGGGAAGAAGGGTAGCTGATTCCGAGGTTCATTGGCCCTTTTAAGGTGTTGCAGCGGGTTGGGGAGGTTGCTTACGAGTTGTCCTTGCCTTCCTACCTAGCAGGGGTTCATCTGGTATTCCACGTTTCCATGCTCCGTAAGTATCACGGGGATCCGACTCATGTTTTGGATTTCAGCTCAGTCTAATTGGACAAGGATCTATAATATGTTGAGGAGCCTGTGGCCATATTGGACAGGTAGGTCAGGAGTCTCAGATCAAAGAATATTGCCTCAGTCAAGGTTCAGTGGAGGGGTCATCCGGTCGAGGAGGCGACTTGGGTGACCGAGCAGGATATGCGGAGTCAGTACCCTCACCTTTTCACAGCTTCAGGTATGTTTCTATACTCGTTCGAGGACGAACGATTTTCTTAAGAGGGGGAGAATGTAACGACCCGGTAGGTCATTTTGACAGTTAGCGCCCCGATCCCCTAATAACTATTTCTCCCATGTCTATTTATGTTATTGAAACTTGTCGAAGTGTTGAGTGGTGAAATCCGGAGTGATTTTGGACACTTAGTCCTTAAATGTGGATTTTTGCTTTTGAAATCAGGCCGTAGCTAGAACTATGTGAAGATGGTTCCGGAATGGAATTTCGTCGACTCTGTTATCTCCGTTGGGTGATTTCAAGGTTAGGAGCGTGTTCGGAATGTGTTTTCGAGGTCGGTCGTAGATTTAGGCTTGAATTGGCTAAAGTTGGAATTTCGGCGATTTCGGCCGATAGGTGAGATTTTGATATCGGACTCGGAATGGAATTTCGAAAGAGACAGAAGGTCCATAATGTCATTTATGACCTGTGTGCAAAATTTTAGGTCATTCGGATAAGTTTAGACGTGTTTCGGCATCGTATGTGAATTCTAGAAATTTCATAAGTTCTTAGGCTTGAATCTATGCATATTTGATGATTTTGATGTTATGAGACGTGTTTTTAAGACTCGACCAAGTTTGAATGACGTATTGGAGTTGGTTAGTGGTTTTGGTTGGGGTCCCGGGGGCCTCGGGTGTGTTTCGGGTGTTCAAACGGGCATTTTCGCCTTATAGACTTAGCTGGTTTTGCTGGTTTTTCACCAGCAGTGTTTTGTTCTCCGCGATCGCAGGTCTCCCTCCGCGATCGCCTAAGGTATATATGGGAGGCATGTGATTTGTTCTTCGCGATCACACAATGATGACCGCGATCGCTGAGCATGTGAATATTGGTCTCCGCGATCGCATAGCATAAGGCGCGATCGCATAGTAGATCTTTGGTCTGAGGAAAGGGCCAACGTTTGTTCTCCGCGATCACGTGGCCCCTAATGAGATTGCATATCTTTGAGGGCAGGTGGTCTGCCATCGCAGATCTGTGGACGCGAACGCGGTGAAGGAATTCAGGTGCGTGTTGTTTTACCCTCCGCGATCGCGACTCGTTGTACGCGATTGCATAAGGCAAATGCCTGGGTAGAATGTTAAAAACCAATTTTGAGGGCCTATTTTCACCATTTTTTATTTTGAGAGACCGAGAGAGGCAATTCATGGAGGCTTTTGCACCTGGGTGATTTGGGTTAGTGATTTCTAACCTATTTAGATCAAATTCCATGATTCAAATCTTAATTTCAACCTTAAATTTTGAAATTTGTGGGTAGAAAATGGGAAAAATGGGAAGAACTTCATAGACCAAATTATTGAGTTTTGATTGGGTGTTTGACCTCCGATTTGAGAGATTCTTACATGGTTAGACTCGGGAGTGAATGAGTGACCGGAAAATATGATTTTTACCCGATTCCGAGACATGGGCCCGGGGGACTTTTTGGGCGAATTTCCTAATTTCGCGTACTAGGTTAGAAAAATAATTAGCTATTTTGTTCCCTTGAAGTGATATTTACATTATGCAATCGAATTGACTAGATTTGGGCCACCTGGAGTCGGATACTCGTGGCAAGAGCGTGGTATTGAGTTGATTAGCATAGTCAAGGTAAGTGGTTTGCCTAATTCTGTGTTGGGGATTTCCCTTAGGCATTTTTATACTGATTTTACTATGTGGACGCTGTGTACGTGAGGTGACGAGTGCGTACACAGGTCATTGTTGCTATAATTCCATTTTTCCTTCCATGGCATATCCCATTTTCATTCCTATATTACTGTTTTCCCTGTTTTAACTAAGTAGTTGACTTAGGAATAAGCATGTCACTTGCCTTTACTTGTTCCCCTCTTACTTGCTACAAATTGAACCATGCTTAGATAGTTTTACCCTATTCTTGTCTATTATTTTTCTTGAATTGTTTAATCATGCTATGTCCGACGTACATTCTGCATTGCATATTTAAATTGGGACTACAGACCGAGATCCGGGAGCTTTCCCCCTGTACTGCATAGCATATTTAAATTGGGACTACAGACCGAGATCCGGGAGATTTCCCCATGTACTGCATTGCATATTTAAATTGGGACTACAGACTGAGATCCGAGAGCTTCCCCCTAACTGCTTGCATATTTACTGTTGAGCTATATGGTGTGCTGAACCGAGGGTTCTTTTCAATTATTTCTTTCAGTTTTCCCTTAAGTTCTGCTTATTGTTACTACTTATTTTTCACTGTTCGAATTTATAACTGTCTTATTTTATTTTCAAACTCAGTAGAGCCTCAATCTGACCTCGTCACTACTTGACTGGGGTTAGGCTTGGCACTTACTGAGTACCGAATGTGGAGTACTCACTCCCTTTCCTGCGCATGTTTCCCCCATGTGTAGATCCAGTTACCAGCACTCAGTACCGTGGCTAGGCGCATAGCAGCAGCTGATTCTGGAGACCGCGAGGTAATTCTGCCGTGTCCGCAGAATCTCACGTGTCCCCATCTACTCTACTATAGTCATAGGAGATAGACATACATACATTTTCTTATTTTCGTTGTATAGAGCTGTAGTTGTATAAAGCTTGTGATTTGGTGATATTCCGGGTTTTGGGAGAGTGAAAGCTGTAAATGCCGAGCGGCTAAAGTTTTATAGTTATTGCTACATCTTTACTGTTTTATTACTGTTTTGTCTTATTTTCCGCATATTTTAGGCTTACCTAGTCATAGAAACTAGGTGTCGTCACGAGTCCGTTCGGAGGGTTAATTCGGGTCGTGACACAAGCAGCCCTTAAGGCGACTACACTAGAAATTCAAAGCGGGTCAAGTAGATTCAGAAATCGTAAAAAGCAAGAGGAAGGATCCATACAGGATGACAATGATGAAGTTTGCCAGGGTCTCAAGGAGATGTTCTATAAGATCAATATGGTTCAAGTTGGTGAAGGCCCCAGCCGTGCAAGTGTTCAGCTCATTGGTCCAGATACCTTGCTCAACAACTAGGAAGCAACTCCTCTTCCCATCAGGAATGAGCATTTGTAGTCTGTTTTGTTGCTTTTTTTGGTATATGGATTATTTCTTCACGTTTTAGGTTAAATACAAGGTTTATACATGGAATTAGACATGAAATTTGTGGGGAAATTGGGAAATTTGAAGAAAACCTAGAAATTTGATAATTTGGATTTTAGCCACGAATTGAGCATGGGTATTTGAGTAAATTGTATATTTGAACTAGTAAAGCTATGGGTAGAGTTTATCTTCGAGAAATTTCGAAATCCGGGCACGTGGGCCCGAGGGAATTTTGGTCAATTCACTGAGCAAAGTTGGGAAATTATATAATTTAAACCTGTTACGAGTATTAGAGTGAATTTTCATTGCTTTGCCCGTTATTTGGTAGTTTTGAGCGTTGTGCATCAATTGAAGTCGTCAGAAAGGCTTGGAAGCCGGTTATGGAATTTCGGAGCGAGGTAAGTCTCCTTTCTAACTTTGTGAGGGGGAATTGTCCCCCTAGGTGAACTAATTAAATATGTGTTACTACTTGTGGGGGCTAAGTACGCACGAGGTGACGGGAGTCCGTGCGTAGCTACTGTTATGCCATGTCCGGGTAGTCTAGGACTCACTACATGCCTTACGTGTTGTACTTGTGATTTTATCAATGATATTAGCCTGGTGATATTATCGAGTTAGTAATAGAATACTTAAAAAAGGTCAGAACTTATTTTCCTTAATCATTTGAGAAGAGAATGGATCCTTCCTTGCATAATTGTGTTCCGGATGAATCAGTGATATTTAAAACCTGATCAAACTTGGAAAATAAATTTTCAGAAATGATTTAAACACTATCTTCATGTTTACCTAAAGAGAATTTTATCATTTTCTTGAGAAGTTGTTTTCTTGATAAAAATGAGGATTATTATGTGAATACGTGTACCTATGAGCACCTGAGTCGTAAGTATGATTCGCGAGCATGTTAGCCTTACTATTATTATGTTGACCGCGTCACATGATCGATTCGCGAGCGGGGAAAATAGATGCATCTATGGTTCGAGCCGTTCGACCCTCGGCAGTGCACAATTTTATTATTGTTGGTCCGCGTCGTTCGACCCTCGGCATTTTGTTTGCGCATGATAAATGCTGCGTATTTACTGTGATTTATACATGCTTATTGGCCTAAGGAGTTTTGAATTACCAAGTTAAAAAATGAAGTAGGAATGATGTGTTAAACGTGAAACAAGTTGATATTTTCTTATTCTCGCTTATTACTTAATTGCCTATGATACTCATGCCTAGAACCTAACTTTATTATATTCAACTGACTTATAGCAAGCGTCTAATTCGACCTCTCGTCACTACCTCTCTGAGGTTAGGCATGATACTTACTAAGTACACGTTGTTTTCGTACTCATGCTACACTTGTTGTGCATTTTGTTGCACAGGTACTGTCATAGCGATGAGGCTGGTTTGGAGACTTAGGGTAGCTGTATCATCCGGAGGCGATCCGCAGCCGACAGAGTCTTCCTCTATGTACTGTACTTTACTTTAAAAGTCCTTGTCCAATTTGTATCTCGGACAAGCTTTGTATAATTGTATAAATTCTTAGGAATTGCTCATGTACTTGTGACACCGGGTTCTGGGATGTATTTGGGTTGTATTTTATTAAAGTGGAAAAATAGACTGTTGTTTTTACTTAAATGGATTTCTATCTAAGTTATTACGTGTTAAAGTGAAAGGTAATGATTTCAAAAAATGTTGAAACAAGAGTTTATTTCAATTAATTAAGGATTGGCTTGTCCGACGCCCTCACGACATTACGGATTTTGGGTCGTGACAATTGTAAAGGTTGTAATCCAGATATTTTAGTTTAAATTGCTTTGTTTGATGTTAACCCTTCTATCCTTTCAAATTCATGAAACGAAGTTCCACTTTCTTAGTAAAATTCTATCTTTTCCTTTCCCTTATTACTGTTAATTTCTTATCCTTTTCAGTTTCGTTAATGCTGGCTTTAAAAAACATGACATGCACGCGAAATTCATGCCCAGGTCTTAAAAAGCTGTCTAATCTCGAAATAATGAATCAAGAAGTTGAGATTCCCTCTCTCCTAATCATTGTTGAAGCAGGGATCGAAGACACTCACAGGGTCAAGTCCCGATTGGAACAATTGAGTTTAATTG
This sequence comes from Nicotiana undulata, assembly GCA_005239495.1. Lineage (NCBI taxonomy): Eukaryota > Viridiplantae > Streptophyta > Magnoliopsida > Solanales > Solanaceae > Nicotiana > Nicotiana undulata. The sequence goes on along the minus strand of ML263506.1, from coordinate 3,122 downwards.
ATGAAAAGTGTTTGGCAGCAGTTTGTTTTGGTCAATTATACCAACAAAGAATGGCACGCGCTTACAACAAGAAAGTGCACCCAAGAAAATTTGAGTTAGGAAAACTTGTTTTGAAACGTATCTTTTCTCACCAGGAAGAAGGAAAAGGAAAGTTTGCCCCGAATTGGGAAGGTCCTTACCTCATCAAGAAATTATTGTCAACAGGAGCTCTACACTTGGCAGATATAGAAGGAAAGGTGGCAGATATATCCGTCAAAGCAGATGCGGTCAAGAGATACTATGTCTGACATGAATTTGTTGGGGCATTTTTATACTTAGCATTCTCAGGTTGGGATGACGAAAGGCTATCATTCTCGATACCCAAACACTGGTCAACCCTAGTTATTCCTTTGAAGCCTTGTTTATATTATTTCATTGTTTTCTCCTCATTTCGAACCTGTCACGACCCAAATCCTAATTCAGGTCGCGATGGCGCCCAACAACGGGGTTAGGCAATCCAATATAGAATAACTAGATGATATCCCTTTGCCTGTCCGATCTAAACATGTTAGAAATTTCCAATTTTAAACAATTAACCAAAAATGCTAGCATAATACGACCTAAAAATCATTAAAAACAATAAGAAGGCACAGGGCCAAACCGAAGCACATATATAGATACACAACCCAAACCCAAAGTACAAACTGCGTGTGTGCCAGGAACTAGTGTCACGAGTGTCACGGGCAACTACCGAATATACAATGACTACAATATATACAGAGTCTCAGTCTGAATGAAATGGACAGAGAATATAACAAAAGAACTCCAGGGTGCTGCTAGGAAGTCGCCGGGAAAGCAGCTCACCGTGAAGTATGACCACGCTATCAATATCTAGCACCGACCTGATAATCAGACGTACCAGCCTCCGGACCTGTACAGTCAAGTACAGAAAAGAAAAGAAAGTGCAGCATGAGTACATATTAAATAAATATGTACCCAGTGAGTATCCCGCCTAAACTCGAAGAAGTAGTGACGAGAGGTCGACTCGATACTCACTAAGGTCCAACAGTAATAACATATGATAGAATATAATGAAATACAGTAGGCATGTCAGGGAAATAAGCAACAAGTATATATATCAAGAGTAGAAATCCAAACAATTGCTGAACTAAATAATAAAGCATTTTCATGGGTAAGACCATCGAACGAAACAATAATCACAAATTCTTAGATCCGCCGTGGCGTACGGCCCGCTCCCATAAGGTACCTTCTAAACTCGCCCTGGCGTACGACCCGATCCCATGTGTATATCACAATTATTCCTCCACACTGCCGTGGCGTACGACCCGATCCCATATATTTCAAATATTCCTCAACACTGTCGTGGCGTACGGCCCGATCCCATATATTTCACAATTTCTTTTCAACTCTGCCGTGGCGTACGGCCTGATCCCATATAGACATAATCACTCTCAAACCTGCGGTGTCATACGGCCTGATCCCAATATCTTACAATACTTACTTTTCATAACAAATTCCTTGCCATTCAACAATTTTTCATAAATCCTCAGAGGAAACAACACTATACAAAACATAATCTCATAGTACATATGGCGTCACAATAAATCATATAAAGCATTACAAGGAAAACATATCAGGCATTACGAGAAAAGCATATAAGGCATTACGAGAAAGCATACAAGGCATGATGTGGGCCTAACTACCCGGACATAACAATAATAGCCGCTACGTACGGACTCTCGTCACTTGGCGCGTACGTAGCCCCCAACAATTTACACATAGCATATACATCACCTATGGGGACAATTCCCTATTACAAGGTTAGAAAGGAGACTCACCTTGTGTCGAATCTACCCCTCAGACCACAATTGCGCCCAAAACTCCAAACTCTACACCCAAGAACTCGAACCTAGCCAAAAGGTATACAATAATATCAATGCATGCACAAAGCGGGAAGTTATCCTAGTTATTCAATGAAATCGCTATTCTTGAAGAATTCCCAAATTCCAACCCCGGTCCCTCATGTTAAATTCCGAAAATTCTCGAAGGGATCACTCACCCATAGCCTAAGGATCATTAATGTGTTATTTCTACTTGAATTCATGGCCTAAAATGGAAAACCACAAAATCCTCAAGAATCCTAAAATTACTACCTAATTCTATGATTTTAGATAATTTAGTAGTGAATTTAACTAGGAATGAATGTTTAAAACTAGTAAGACTATGGAATTTACTTACCTCAATAACAGTGGTGGAAGGTCCCTTGAAGTGCTCTCTAAAAACTTGAGGAGGAAGATGAAAATGGAGGAAATATGCTAAGTCTCGTATTTAATAAAAATGCCCAGGGATTCCTTAAATGCGATCGCGACCAGGGGCATGCGATCGCGAAGGCCAACTGGCCAGACCTCTGCGATCGTGGCAGAGGTCCTGCGATCGCGAAGGCCAACTGGCCAGACCTCTGCGATCGCGGCAGATGTCCTGCGATCGCGAAGAACAAACTCACCCGGCCCAGATGCGACTCAATGTGATCGCGAGAAAAGGCTGCGATCGCGAAGGTGTGGAACCCAGACCTCTGCGATCGCAAAGGGGGGGCTGCGATCGCAGAGAACTGTGAGACCCCATGTGTTTTTTTTTTCTCTCTTCTCTTACGTAATATACGTAACGTGGCGTGGTTATATAAGGTATATATGATTGCGTATAGCACATTGGGAGAATAAGACAGAAAATGTGTGGTAATATCAAGGAACAAAACTAAACCTTTAGGTCAAAGGAATCCCTTAAACAAAGGTTTGTGGTTAAAGAAATGACTNTGTGGGATAAGACTAAGAGTGTCTAATATGCTAAGAATAATGTGTTATGAGGTATTATAATATCACACAGGTCACATGTTAATTTTTGGAGTCAAGCAAGTTGCGAAATAAAGGTCGGCAAAAGTTATCGTAAATTTCTCTAATAAATTTTCTAAACTTTGGGTCAAATGTATCAGATCATTTCTCCCAATATATAAAGATTTATGGGACCCAAAACCTACCAAATCGAAGGTCTACGAGTCTAGTTCACAACCAAAAAAACCTCACATCAAACCAACATCGGAGTAAGAAGTTATGACTGTTTTACCACGG
>MDKH01168005.1:0-23155 GCA_005239495.1 Nicotiana undulata | reverse complement strand
ATATATATGTATATACACATTTGCATTCATCAGCATTTGCATTGATTTGGGATCGTACGATGGATAGTTGAGAAACGGTACTGAGTACTGGAAATTGAACAATTGAGATAATAAGATAAAACATTTCAGATAATGAGAAGGAAAACAAGTGATACATATGATCAGTCTACAAATAAAGGTTATGTTTAAGATCAGTTACATGTTTGTTGATTACATGTCCTTACTTGATGTATTTTTCTCACATGCTTTATTGCTCAGCATGTACTTTATTTATTTATTTATGTACTAGCCCTTAGTGAGTATGTATTCTACCTCTAGTCACTACTCTTTACGAGTTTAGACGGGATACTCACTGGGTACATATTTGTTTATATGTACTCATGCTGCACTTTCTTTCTTTTTCTGCACTTGGCTGTGCAGGTATTGAGGTTGGTTCGTCTGTTCGTCCGTCAGCTGATAGGTACTGATCGCGGCGTCGCTCCACACGGTGAGCTGTCTTCTTGGCGTTTTCCTGACAGCACCTCTGGAGCCTTCTAGTTTCATTTTGCTCAGTCTTTTGTTCCAGACTGCGGCTTGTATATTTTGTATAAGTATTTCTGCTGTTGTATCTATGTAGCCGCCCGTTGACACTGTGACACTAGTCCTGGCACACACTTGCTATAGTTATGTTTGTAATTTGGGGTTGTATATATTGGGCCTTGTTGTGGCTCAGCTTATTTCTACGGCCTTACCCCCTATTGTTATTGTATTCCGCATTTTTATTGTTATTGTTGTTCGTTGGCTTGCCTAACCTCGCCGTTAGGCGCCATCACGACCTGGACCGGTTTTGGGTCGTGACAATCACCGCCCAGACCAAGTCAAACGCGAGCACGTCTACGTGAACGCGAAGGCCAATTTTCGGCCTTAGCATAATCCTCTTAAGCGATCGCGTAGAACAACCTTTCCATCACCAGCAAGCCTCACTAACCCTTCACATTCGCGAGTCCTCACATGTGAACGCGATGAACAACAAGACCAACCACCATGACTGCGAGCCCCCGGTCATGATCACGAAGAACACCTAGCTTCCAAAAATATGCTTTGCGTTCGCGAGCTTTTGTCAATGATAATGAATAACACTCCTGACACCAGAAATTAGCAATTTCAAGACTGAGAGAAATGATTTGAAACTTCCCCGAATCATACCCGAGGCGGTCGGGGCCCTTTCCAATCATAACAACCAGTTCTAATACCTTATCCAAACTTATCCAAAGGCTCGAAGTGCCACGAATAATATCAAAACCACAAATCGACGATCAAAATCCTTCTTTTAACTTTCAAACTTTGTCGAACGCATCTGAATCACACTAAGACATTCCAGATCATGACCAGCCTTTACACACAAGTTTATATCAATAAAACGAGCCCATCTAAGGTCCCTAAACACCACCCGGAGCCGATAACACCAAAGTACACTCTAAGTCAAACTTATCAAATTTCAAACCTTCAAATGTATTCCGATAATAAGCGATGAATGTTCCCGGACCATCCGATACTCAACCCAAAGATACGCCCAAGTCCAAAATCACTTTACGAACCTATAAGAGCCATCAAATCCAGATTCTGAGGTTGTTTACTCAAAAGTCAAACCTTGTTAACTCTTCCAATTTAAAGTTTCTGATTGAGAATTATTCTTTTAAATCAACGCCGAACATCTACGAAATTGAAACCAACAAGCTACTCAAGGTCTAAAACCGTTGAAGACATGCTAGAGCTTAAAATTACCGGTCGGGTCGTTACATTCTTGTTCTTTAATATTTCCAAAGGGATTAGCTTACCCTTGGAGTTGCCCATTAACTTTGAATTAATTCTTGGAAAAAATAAACTCGGGGTTTAGAAAGATTAATTAACAAGAACTTTAGGCGTTAACCCTAATTTTATGGATTCTACCTTGGGATAGGATTGAATTACTTGTAGCTACATTCAGGTGTACTTATTCCTCTTAATTGTTTTGGGGATAATTCAATTAGGAAGTCTTGTTAGTCTTCAGAAGAAGCTAATATTGATTATTATCCAAGCCCAATTAACATAAACTCACTAATATTTATATAATCGTGAAATACATTAGATCGTTACTTGAGTGTAAATTTTCTTGTATCCATGTTTTTAGCCATCTATCCTTTTACTGCTTTGTAGGTTAGTTTACATTTTCGTATTTAGATATAAATGTATTGGTAAAAAAGAATTTCACATGTATGATAATTCTTTAGGACTCAGCCGATTACGTGGACCAAGGGAAACATGACTGCTAGACATGGACCTATAAATAGGCGCGGAGCAAAGAGGTGCGGCTCAAACCTAAGAGGTAATCAGCCATGAGAAACTCAACCTGATTGAGTTAAGGAAGAGATGCAGACAGAATGAATTCAGACAGAGCTACGGGTAGATTCAGAAATATTCAATTGATGACCTACACGTTACACGACCTTCATGTAACAGTTATGGTTATTCTTTGTAACGTTATTAATGTAATGATTAGTCATTAATGTGACACCATTCCAAGAGATGAAACATTATATTAAGGAAATTCCCTATATAAGGGAACAGGGTATCACTTGTAAGATCATCTGAACTACGAATACAATACACTTTACTTTTCTGAGCATCATATTATTGTCCATTTACTTACTTCTATTTTATTTGTTATTATTTCCTAGATTATCAGAAACTCGTGTTCATCCTAAAAATAGGTTTGGTCAAAGGATCTAATTCTTTGGTTAAACAAATTGGTTCCGTTACCGGGAATCTGATAATCTTTGTTTGTTTTTCAATCGATATCCTCTAAACTAAGTCAAACTCCAACGACAACAACCAGCAGAGGAATGGAACCCCAATTCCATCACCTTCAGGAACCCCACGTGGTTCAACGGAACAATCCCCAAAAAGATCCGATAACAACCACAATAATAATGAACAAACGGTAGAACGAGATCGAGTAAAGCAAATGATTGCAGAGTACGTGGGCCAAGCTTTGCAAGAATTTGCAAGGGGATTACCAACGGCACCACCTGCATCACTGACACCACCTCCTAATAGCACTATCACCGTGGAAAATCCTCAGTTTGGTTTGGTAAACTCAATAAGGGATGACACTTCTAACGAATCTCTCGAAGCGAGACTAGGTATGACTAATAAATCTGAATTACAAAATTTACTACTAACCTTGCAGAAACAGGCGAAGGAAAAAACGATCGAATCGAGCAAATTCCTTGAGTACCACCTATTATCAAAGGCATTGATGTTGATAGATATTCTCAACAACTTTGGAAACCAAGCGCAACACCCTTGCCTATACCCAAGAAGTTTAAAATGCCTGACGTTCCTAAGTATGACGGAACAACTGACCCACGCGACCATGTGACTGCTTTTACCACCGGAGTAAAGGGAAATGACTTAACAAAACAAGAGATTGAATCAGTCCTTGTCAAAAATTTCGGAGAGACACTTAACAAAGGAGCCCTAACCTGGTATTCTCTTCTCTTTGAAAATTCAATTGATTCTTTTGCTGAGCTTGCAAATTCTTTCATAAAATCACACTCTGGTGCACAAAAAGTCGAGAAAAGAATGGAGGACATATTTAAAATAAAGCAAAGAGACACGGAACTACTCCGTGAATTTGTAGACAGGTTCCAGCGAGAAAGAATGCAACTACCAAGGGTGCCTGATAATTGGGAAGCCATGGCATTTGCAAGTAACCAAAATGACAAAAACTCAGAACGAGGAGACTCAAAGAAATCTTGAGAGAATTCCCAGCTACAACGTGGAATGATGTTTACAACAGGTACAGTACTAAACTTCGGATAGAAGAAGATACCATTGCACGTTCGAAAGATGAAGATCATACCAGATCCAGACGTTTCGAATTAGATATGAGATCATGTAAAAACAGTTACGGTCCTTATTTAGGACCATCGGGACGCGAAACTCGTCCCAGGTTCAAAAACACTAGGTCCAGAAAGGATGCGGGCTCATCCTCATCTAGATCCAGAAAGGATCGAGATGAACGACCTAGAGGTAATGCACGAATTGGGGATCACGCCTTTAATGTAAGTACCCCTAAACTTATTTCAATATTAAGAAATATGGGAGATAAGGTTAGATGGCCCAAAGAAATGCGGCCAAACCCAAATAAAAGGAACCCAGATTTCTGGTGTGAGGTCTATAATGATCATCGAAACGACTGAAGATTGCAGATATTTACAAGGTCAAATAGAACAATTATTGAAACAGGTCTATTCAACATAATTGTTTAGTGATAAAGGTAAACATGCATATATGAAGAACAGGCAGGAGCCTTCGAAGCCCCCATCTCCAAAAAGAACCGTCAACGTGATACATGGAGGAGAGGAAGTGAACGGAATAGTTTGCAAATTAGCCTCGAATATCATAATTACCCACGGAAAGCGGGTTCGAGAAAATCCAGATATAGATGATATAACCTTTGATGATGCATATTTTGGCGAACTAATGCTCCTCCTCAACGATGCTCTGGTAATATCCTTACTCATTCATGACACTAACGTTAAAAGAGTGTTGATTGATCCAGGTAGTTCGTCAATATCATCTTGTTAAGAGTCGTGGAAGAAATGCTAATGGGAAATCAGGTGATCCCAAAGGCACGAGCCATATCAGAGTTTGACAACTCTACAGTGATAACCAAACGAGAGATCGAACTTAGCACTTACGCCGATAGAGTAACTAAAAACACCAAATTCCAAGTCATTGATACTGACATGGCTTATAATGTAATCATGGGAAGGCCCTGGATCAACGACATGAAAGCATTACCATCCACCTTGCACCAGGTAATTAAATTCCCTTTAGAATGGGGAATCAGACAGATTAGAGGTGATCAACAAACCTATTGAAATATAAATTTTGTGGTGCATTATACAAAAAAGTAGAGACGGAAGAACCGGAAGACAGAGAAATCTTCCAGACATACGTCACCGGCCAAACAGGTACGAAACAAATTACTGACCCAACAGGTACAAAAGAGGTGAGTGTTCAAACAGATACGGAAGGATATACTTACGAGAAGGTAAATCAAGTCACCACGAAAGATGCATTGGATCACACGGACGTAGATTGTAGACCGGACGTCACCCAAGAACTGGATGAAGATGAACACATCAAAACAACTACGGAAGAGCTCAAAATTGTTCCATTGTTTTAACAAAAAGCTGAACAGAAAGTGCATATAGGCAAGAGGTTGAGCCCCAATCGAAGAGGTAAGTTAATTAATTATTTAAAGGCTAACACAGATTGCTTTGCGTGGTCCCACTCAGATATGACATGTATCCCACCAGAAGTGATGACTCATAAACTAAATGAAGATCCATCATTCATGCATGTTAAGAAGAAGAAAAGAGAGCAAGGGCAGTTCAAGAACCAAGTGATTGACGAAGAGGTACAGAAACTCTTGAAAATTGGTTCAATACGAGAGGTAACATACCCTAACTGGCTAGCTAACATTGTGGTAGTACCTAAAAAGAATGGCAAATGGAGAGTATGCGTAGACTATTCTGATTTAAATAAAGCATGCCCCCAAAGATTCATTCCCATTACCACATATAGATCAAATGATTGATGCCACCGCAGGTCATGAATTGTTAAGCTTTCTAGATGCGTATTCTGGTTATAATCAGATTAAAATGGATCCCTCAGACGAGGAAAAAACCTCCTTTATTACAAAAAGGGGGACTTATTATTGTAAAGTCATGCCTTTCGGCTTAAAAAATGCTGGAGCCACCTATCAAAGGCTAGTGACTAAGATGTTCCAGGAACATCTGGGAAAAATGATGGAAGTTTACATCGATGACATGCTGGTAAAATCAACACGGGAGGAAGACCATTTCCAGCACCTCTATATTACATTTGACATTTTACGCAAGTATAATATGAAGTTGAATCCAGAAAAATGCGCTTTTGGCGTAGAATCAGGTAAATTCTTGGGTTTCCTTGTATCAAACAGGGGAAGAGAGGTAAATCCCGCTCAAATTAAAGCTATAGAAGAAATACCTGATGTACTTATAAACAAAAAAGAAGTTCAAAGACTAACGAGAAAAATTGCAGCCTTAGGAAGATTTATATCCAAATCTTCCGAAAAAAGATTTAAATTCTTTACAGTTCTCAAAAAGCAAAATCGGTTTGAATGGACTGAAGAATGTCAACATGCTCTAAAAGAACTAAAGGCTTATCTATCAAAACCTCCATTGCTCTCAAAGCCAAAAGAGGGGGAGAGGTTGTACGTCTACCTTGTCGTCTCGAAAATTGCTTTAAGTGCAGTATTGGTAAGGGAGGATAAAGGTAAACAATCTCCTATTTATTATGTAAGCAAGACATTACTAGATGCTGAAACTAGATATCCACATCTAGAAAAGTTAGCCTTAGCTCTAATCATGGCATCTAGAAAATTAAGGTCATACTTTCAATGTTATCCAATCACAGTTGTCACCTCGTATCCATTAAGAAACATACTGCATAAACAAGAACTATCAAGAAGATTAGCCAAGTGGACCATAGAATTAAGTGAGCATGAAATAATATACCAGCCTAGGACTGCAATTAAGTCTCAGATCTTAGCTGATTTTGTCGCTGACTTTAGTAATAGTATTGTCCCTGAAGTGGAAAAAGAGTTACAACTCTTTAATAGTGCTAATCCGGGTCTGTGGACCCTATTTACCGATGGTTCTTCCAATATAAAAAGTGCTGACTTAGGCATAGTCTTAATATCACCCACGGGTGAAAAGACACGACAGACTATCAAATGTTATCCTATAACTAACAATGAAGCAGAGTACGAAGCTGTCATTGCAGGACTAGAACTTGCACAAGAACTTTCAATCGAGCAAATAGTAATCAAAAGCGACTCCCAACTGGTAGTAAATCAGATGCAGGGGACTTACATCGCTCGAGAGACTCGGATGCAACAATATCTGGAAAAGGCACGAGAGCTCGTGAGACAATTCAAAACATGGAAGGTAATACAAATACCTAGAGAGGAAAATGCAGAAGGAGATGCATTAGCTAACCTCGCAGGAGTCACAGATGTAACAAACAAAGACAATGCAATTTTTGTTCATCTATTCCATTCAGTGATCAACCAGGATAGAAATGAGGTAACTTTTAACAATTTAACCTGGGATTGGAGAAACGAAACTTTAAATTTTTTGCAAAATGGCACTGTACCTGAAGACAAGAAAACAGCTCAAGCACTTTGCCGCAAAGCTGCACGGTACTTGCCTCATTCGCAACTCATTATATCGCAAGATGTTCAGAGGGCTCCTAGCAAAATGCCTCGGACCTAACCAAACGGAGTTCGTGATGAAAGAAGTCCATGAAGGACACTGTGGAAATCATTCAGGGGCAAGATCCTTGGTAAAACCCCTAATCAGAGTTGGGTACTATTGGCCTAAGATGGAAGAAGAAGCTGAGAACTTAGTATCCAAATTCGACAGATGCCAAAGGTTTGCCAATAACATGCATCGACCAGTGGAATTATTGCATCCAATAATATCCCCATGGTCTTTCATGAAATGGGGCATGGACATAGTAGGACCGCTTCCCACAACTAAAGGACATGTACGGTTTTTACTCGTGCTAACCAACTATTTTACAAAATGGGTAGAGGCAGAAGCATTCAAACAGGTGCGAGAAAAGGAAGTTAAAAGCTTCTTATGGCGAAACATAATATGCTGCTTTGGGATACCAAAGGAGATCGTGCGTGATAATGGCCCACAATTCATAGGCTTGTAAATCACAGAATTCTTTGAAGCTGGCAAATCAAACGGATCACTTCAACGCCATATCACCCCGTGGCTAATGGTCAAGCTGAGTCAACAAATAAGACCATCATCAACAATATAAAGAAGCGGCTAAATAAAGCCAAAGTAAATTGGCCTGATGAGTTACCAGCGGTACTATGGGCATACAAAACAACTTCGAAAACAGCCACGGGAGAAATTCTGTTCGCACTTGTCTATGGCTCAAAAGGCTTAATACCTCTGGAGATTGCCGAACCAAGCATAAGGTTTACAACAACCACGGAGGAAGCAAACGACAACAAATTGAGGACTAATCTGGACCTACTCGAACCACGAAGGGAAGCAGCACTAATACGTATGGCAGCTCAAAAACAAATCATAGAGCGTTATTAAAACCGTAAAGCTCATCTAAAATACTTCATGATTGGGGACTTCGTCCTCAAAAAAGTCTTTCAATCAACGAAAGAAGCAGGCGCAGGAAAACTAAGTCCAAATTGGGAAGGACCCTACAAAGTCTAAGGCATAGCTGGGAAGGGCGCCTACGAACTGGAAGATATGGACGGCAGAATCCTACCAACAAGTTGGACTGCCATCCACTTGAAGAAGTACTACTTCTAAGGAAAAGAAGTACCCCCGGTCAGGTATCACACGTTCGATTTTATTTTGAACATTTAAAATGTTACTAACCTTTTTAGATGATAAGCATAAAGCTAACCCATCACCAGATAATGATATTAGACCTGCAAAGACGCAAGGAAGTAACTGAATTTCCGGTCTAGGGTTACACTTTCTGATGGACGTTTTAAAGGGTTAAGCAGCCATCATCTAATAACTATATACCTTCGAGTCCCGCATGTTTTTCCTTTTCAGGAAAAGGACCACAAGGAAGGAATAGTCAAGTGCTCGAAATTTCATTCTTCAAAGCTCAAACACTTGGGGGACTATACAATATTGAAGGCTAAGACGAAGCAAAAAAGACTATCAAAAAGTCAAAGCTCGAGCCTAAAGATCCATCTACCCAACAAATCAAGTGATACGAGCAGAATCGAAAGAGTTGAAGACTCAAATACAAAGCCTGATCCAAAAAACCTTCGAACATGTTCAAGTTGAAAGGAAAAATATTAGCCACGAGGAAGAAATGCACATCTTTGTACTTATTCAAAAGAAAACTGTTGTAACCAAAAACAATTATGAAATCTTTGTACTCACATATAAACTGTTATCAAATAAAACAGTTACGGTTGAGAGATCAAAATCCTTGTATTTGTTTGAAAATCTGTTATCAAATAAAATAGTTACGGATGAAAAAGCACTTCCTCGTGATTATTGAAAATTGTTGTCAACAAAAATAGTTACGGGTAAAAACCCCAACCTTTATAAAAACTGTTACGAACGAAAAACAGTTAGTCTCTTGTATTGACTCGAAAAAAATGTTACATATGAAAAATTGTTACAAAATACAAGTGTATATCAAATCTGTTAAAAGAAAATAGTTGCAACATGAGTTTTAGACGATAATCAAATGCATGTAAAATGTTGTGGAAGTTCAAACAAAAACCTTTCCTCAGAAATATTCTTAAACATGTGAAAAATTCCTATCACTCTATTGCATTATTACACCATTATGAAGTTGAGACGTCTTCTTCATTAAGTGTCGATCAAAAAGGGCCCTCTTTCATAAATTATGCCTGCTACGAAAAGGCACACATTTTATATCGTGCCTATTACAAAAAGGTGCGAGTAATCTAAAGCATTCTATATGCAAAACTCAGAGGTAAAACTAAAACCTCGAAAAATAAAGTATGCAGAAGACTTAAAGAGTAGAACAGAAACTCAATAACAAAAGTTATATTCTGCATTGATATGTTAAAACGGCTAAGTAGAAACTAAGTATTAAACTAATACTTAGCCGTATATATTGTATTTACATTAAGGTGCCCCTAAGTTTTCAGTTGGGGACTTTCAAATATCCAAAAACTTACCCCCGGTGGAGCTGGGGGTAATCACCAATCAAATAAAAAAAAGGAACCAACATCTTGATTGTCTTGAGGAGGGAGATCAACGTCTTCACTGGCAGTAGGAGCAGGACCAGGAGCATCCTGGGACGAAGAGGCTTGAACAACAAGAGTCTCACCTTCAGGCGAGGAAAGATTCGTACCTTGTTGAGCCTTTTCCATGGCTTCTTTGGTTTTAGCAATTTCAGCGTCAAGGTCAAAATCTTCCCGACTCATTTCCGTCAATGTGTCGAGATGAGAATTCATGTACGCCCAACTAACATCGACGGATGTTGCGTCTTTAAGAGCTTCATAATCTCTCTCCCATATCATAAGCTCAGCTCTTAGCCCTTCTTTCTCCGCTTCAGCAGCTTCTTTGGCAACCCTTAAAGGTGCAACGGACCTCTCCAGGAATTTAATTTTGTCCAAGGCATTGCGAAGATCCTCCTGGGTCTGGGTCAGATACTGCACAAGCTCGCCTGAGTATTCCTCTTTCTGCTCCAGCGAGGCTTTTAAACTCCTAGATTCTTCTGAGGCACGAGACAACTGCTCAGCAAATGAAGACTCAAGGATGCTCTTGTCCTTATCAGCCTGATTAGAAGAAGCCTTCTCCACTGCCAACTCCGCTGCCATGATTCTCATCTGCCGCTCCAAGGTACTTTTTTCTTCTTCTAAGGCATCCATGTCGATCCTTAAGTTGTCATATTGTCCCTTCCAATTACCTGCTTCAGCCCGCAACTCTTTTATTTCTTGCTCCGCATTTGATACCCTCTTCATGAGCTCCATGCCTATAAGATTGATCTACAAAAATTAAATGAATTAGATACGATAAATTTCATGTGCAAAAATGAAATGAGAATGCACTTTACCTTCAAAGAGGCATGCATGACTTCATTAGCCCATGTAAGGGCGCTATGGCTATCAAGCTTGGACCTCTCAGTTGGGCCTATCAAGGGTTTGAGGCATAGTTCAGGCTCTCCAGTTTTCTTGAAGAGACTCCCCTCAGCCGAAACTTCTATTAGAACCTGCCGCATCTCCTTGTTAGAAGACCCTACTTCCCTAACGGAAGGCAAGAAAGTAGGCAGATGAAGAAGCTACAGGCACGGAAGTCTAAGGAACTGGGAAAGCCACGTGCAAAGCAGCAACGGGAGCAGTAATAGCCAAGGGAGCGGAGGAAATAGTAGGAGCAGATGAAGGAACTCCTCTAAAAGAAGCAGGAAAGAAAGCCAAGAGAACTTCACTAATAGCGGGGCCAAAGCCTTCACGGAACAAGTGATCCACAGAATCATGTACAGGAGAGGGAGAAGCATCTTCAGAGGTAGAGGGTCTGACATCAGACACGGAAGGCACAGCCACGGGTGTAGACTCATTGTATGAAATCACCCTCCTTCTTCGTGACCTGTGCACCAAAGTGCCCTCCTTTTCTTCTTCTTCTTCTAAGGTATTAGACCCACCAATTTTCCTCTTCGAGGAAGAAGAACCAACAATAATTTCCTGGGCTTGAGCCAGGGACATTTTGGGAACAGACGCAGCAAACACTCCACGGATAGAAAAACCTATCAAAAATAAAGGGTTAAAAAGACAAAGAGATTCGAGAAAAGAAAGAAAACAAAAATTTCACTTACCGTGAGTCTTCACTTTCCAACTGTACTTCCCAAAGAATTACTTCCAAGACCTTTCTTCGAACAGAGCAATTGACAACAACCTTTCTACCCAATCACGGGTACCGGAGACATTCTCAACAGTACCCATGATTGCTGAAAAAAGAAGAAACATCTACGATGTTAATAAAACACTTAAAGGAAAAGAAAAACAACAAATGTGAGCTAAAATGCACTCACGTGCATGATTCCACTTCTCGGGGAAGGGAAGATTTTCTTCACCCACTAAACCGGAAGTGAGCGCAGCAACGTACCGAAGGTACCAACCTATGTCCTTATCGTTATCAGGGGTTACCAGCACTCTTTTACTCTTGGCATCTAGAGTAAAAATCCCTTGACGAAATAAGTTCGGAGAATAAAGATGAATGAGGTGATTAAAGGTGAAAGTAACCGAGGCTAAAGAAGCTAAACATCTGAGGCACGCGACAACCCGCCACACAAGAGGACCAACTTGTCCTCAGCAAATATTGAAGAAACGACAGAATTTGATGATGATTGGATCAATAGGAGGCTTAAAACCTAAAGTAAAAGGTTTGGTACAAATGAAAGAATATCCTATCTTATAAGACGTAATTCTTTGGTTGCTATTCAGAATAAAGATAGGAAAGTCAGGCTGCCAAGAACATTCCCTGCGAACAAGGGGAATCAGACCTTCAGTGATAAGAGTGGGATACCTATCAGCACTATCAATGGATAAACACTGATTTACAAGGACCTGTCTATCCCTAGTGAAGGTAAACTCAGTAGGAATGATTTTATCAACTCGTGGTTCGCGTAAGGGTTCGTGATGTTCTCTACCCCTAGACGAAGACCTGGAAGCCCTAGCTCTTGGAGAAACTAAAGACCTAGCAGAAAGAGGGGAAGTAATCTGGGAGGAAGAAGAGCCTCTCGAAGGAGTAGAACCTAAATTCCTCAGTCTACCACCCCTCCGACTCCAAGTCGGAGCAGAACAGGGGGTCAAATTCTCGACGTCTATCACTCTTTTAGGTTGGTTCGAAGAAGACAGGTTTACGAAAACAAGAAAAAAATTCTCTACAAATAAAAGAGACAAGTTAGAAAGTGTTTTGTGAAAGTAAAGAAAAGAAAAGAGGTATTTATACTTGAAGACAACAGTCATTCATGGGAAAAAATAATGATGAAAAGGTCATAATTGAAGGTGTCACTTCGTGACTGATGCAGCCACAAAAAATCCCTAAAAGGCACTGAGTAACCGCATAACCAATCCGGAGGGAACACGTGGCTTGAGCATTAAATGGAAGTGACAGGCGACGCCTATGTTCAGAGAAGGATACAATGTTTCGAGGTGAAACAACGACAAAATATTCCCTCCATAAATGCGTATCCACTTACCAAATATTAATCGATAAATAAATGGTAAGTGGGGGGACTATCTGTATTGGTAAAAAAGAATTTCACACGTATGATAATTCTTTATGACTCAGTCGATTACGTGGACCAAGGGAAACATGACTGCTGGACATGGACCTATAAAGAGGCGCGGCTCAATAAACCTAAGAGGTAATCAGCCACGAGAAACTCAACTTGATTGAGTTAAGGAAGATACGCAGACAGAATGAATCCAGGCAGATCTACGGGTAGATTCAGAAATCTTCAATTAATGACCTACACGTTACACGACCTTCATGTAACAGTTATGGTTATTCTTTGTAACGTTACATTAATGTGCCATCATTCCAAGAGATAGAACGTTATATTAAGGAAATTCCCTATATAAGGGAATAAGGTATCACTTGTAAGATCATCTGAACTACGAATACAATACACTTTACCTTTCTGAGCTTCATATTATTGTCCATTTACTTACTTCTTTTTTATTTGTTATTATTTCCAGGATTATCAGAAACCCGTGTTTATCCTAAAAATAGCTTTGATCAAAGGATCTAATTCTTTGGTTAAACAATAATATTTCTCAAAACCCCTATCAGTCTTTCGCTTAGCATAATAAGCAATAATTTGCTTACTTGCCTAGTCACCTACATTTCCTGTGGGATACAACACCGGCTCGTAGTTGGTTAAATTATATTGCATGTGACCGTGTCTACTTACTCTTTGAGGAGTGAATTTGAACTTCACGAAAGTGAGTTGGTTCAAGATTTTACACAAGCTAAGGAATACCTTCATGTCTCTTCTAAGAAGATCAATTTCATAGAGTCTTCTTTGGAACCTATGAATGTTTCTTACGAGGCCTATGGACGTTAAAAAGGCATATCTTGAAGTTTCCATAAAGGAGCTAACAGATGATCACTAGCGACCGACACGAGCAGACGTACCTCGATCTGCACAAATAGATGTGCAGAAGCGTAGTATGAGTACACTATAACGTTACCAAGAGCAACCTCAGTAGAATAGTGATGAGGCCATGTCAAGACACCTACTAGGATATAAATAACAACATGAAAACGTAAGAAGGATAAATAATGGAAAGTGGAGAAATACCTTATACAAAACAGTTAACAGCATGAACTAAAACCGGAATCTTAAGAACATAAATGAATAAAGAAATCGGTTAAAGAGAACCACAATGATCATATACGTACAATAACTGACAAAAACAAGGAAGAACAAAACAACAACAAGTGTTCCTACAAAAACCTCTTTGCAACTTGAGATAAACAACAAGAATGAAAACGAGGTACCGCCTCGTGTACAATATGAATCACCACCGAGGTACATCCTCGTGTATAGATATCAAGAATCACAACCGAGGTACATCCTCGTTTTCACAATTCATAATCTCAATTACAATCTTTCCTTCTACCGCCGCGCGAGCCGTACATTTGGAATAGGTTTTGAAAACAGTTTTCCAAAATATAGATACACGCACTTTAGCCCACCTTATGACACCGCGTGGCTTTAAGAATTCCCATACAAGCAACACGCACATAAGTCCCACCTTATACCGCCGCATGCACATTAACCCCAATCCTTATACCGTCGTATGTGTGTCAATATCACATTACAGTAACAACTCGCACCACAAGTGCCCATATATCAAAACTTGCCAACAATCAACAATATCAATATTTTCACAAGAATAGCACATGGCTCCACCACAACATGTTCAAGAATACCAACAATAACAATGAATGTGAAATTCTCAACAAGATAGATATCTCAACATTTATCAAATTTGTTTCAAAATGATACGGCTTCCACAATCTCAACACCAATAACTCAACAATGAGAAAGATAACGTGTAACTACAAATTAAATACAAATAACTCACAATGAAAGGAATAACATAACTTCAAATGAGAACAATAACAACGAAAGAGATAACTTGTAATAATGACTTCAAGTAATGACAAATGATAATGAAAGAGATATCACGTACAATGACGTCAAGTAATGATAATCAATAATGAAAAAGATGACATGTATCAAATAAAAGGGCAAAAAGTTCAACTAAAGCATAAGAGTAATTTATTAAGTAGGATGTAGAACAAGTGTTAACAAGTCAATTAAGGCATGTAAGGATAGACTAACACAAATAAGAATAGATTGACTATGAGAATTTAGAACATGATATGGCATTTCAATTAAAACATGGAAATAGTCTAAGTAGCCTAAATCGGTCAAATACCTTGTACAACCCGTGTACCCACTCGTCACCTTTCGTACACAGCTTTCATATAGAACAAAAGATACAATCAATCCCAAAACCCTAAGGGGTAGTTCCCCACACAAAGTTAGGCAAGACACTTACCTCAACTAGGTAAATTCAACTCTCGAAAATAGCTTTTCCCCTAAAATTTGACTCCACACGGGTCAAATCTAACCAAAATAGACTTAATCTCATCAACTAATGCAAAGAAAATCAATTACAATAAATATAACTAAGATCTTTACACTTTTCCCAAAAAGTCAATAAAAATCAACTCGAGGCATGTCCAGTCAAAATCTAGGTCCAATGACAGATTCCGACTAGCCATGACCTTACAAGTTCATATATGTTATTAGTTTAAAAGTCCGAGTCCAAATAAACTCTTAAAACTCAAATTCTTATTTTTCAAAAGCTTGATAAGGTTTCACAAATTTTCACTTTGATTCACATGATTTTGATGTTAAAATCTAAGATATATTGATGGAATATGATTAGAAATAGATTAGAATCACTTACCAAAAGTTTATAGGTGAAATTCATGCAAATAATTGCGAGGGTTCATACTACAGCTGGTATAAAGGGCTGGGAGACGGGAGTTTTGAAGATATTCTCTCCTACCGAGTCTAGGGTTCAAAAATGAGAGAATGTCTTCAAAAATCATGTCTCCCGACCCTTTGTACCTGCTGCACTGTGATCCCTCGCATTGCGGAAAAGGGATCACATTTGCGAACCTTGACAGCCTAAGAAATCATCGCAATTGCGATAGAGGCCTCTTAATCACGAAGCTGGACCTAACCGCAAAAGCGAACAATCGTTCGTAAATGCGAACATAGCCAAAATCTTTCTGGCTTCACAAATGCGAAGGAAAGTCGCAATAGCGACATCTATGCCCCCATTGTTGACTTCACAATTGCGAGGTTGGTGCTTGCAATTGTGACAACTGGGCACCGGCAACACCAGCAATTCAACTTCAGTTCAAAACCCTTCCGAAACATGTTTGAATTGAACACTAAAACGCATGAATTTGAAAGTAAAGTTCAAGTATTCCTAAAGTTAAAACTAAACGTTTGAATCCAATCAAATCAACTCCAAACAACATCAAAGTTTGCATACAAGTTCTAAATGCCATGACGGACCTATTCCAAGTCCTAAAATCAAATTTCGAGCTCGACGGCTAAAGTTCAACCTATGTCCAACTTTCAACTTCAGAATGACAAATTTCGGCAAGTCAACACAAATTAACCTACGGGATTTCGAAATAATTTTTGGGCATACGCCCAATCTAAAATCACAATATGAAGCTATCGGTGCCATCAACACACAGCTCCAGGTTCGTTTTCACAATTATAAAAGTTTGGTCAATATTTCTAATTTAAACTTCTAAGTCAAGAATCAAAGGGTCAAAATTAACCCAAAATCTTCCCCGAACGAAACTAATCATCCCTACAAGTCATAAAGTCATAAACACACATGAGTGAAGCATAACAACTGGTAACAGAGTGCAATTACACAAAACAACCGATCGGGTCGTTACAGGAGAACGACATGATCCCATAATTATACTTGTCATGACCCAAAATTCATTGAAGGTCGTGATGGCACCAGACACCACTTTCAGGCCAGCCAACAATAAATACTTAATTTTGTTCTAAGTTTAATAATTTATAAATTTTATTTTTCCTTAAATTAAAGAGTAAAAGATGGAAGTTACAGAGTGAATAATAATGTTTTTCTACAATTTCAATACAGTGCAACCCCTAATCGCCACAAAACCCGGTGTCACAAGTGCATGAATATCTAAGAACTTAAAATAAAATACAGTATTTTTCCGGAATACAAATTTGGACAAGAGAAATACAAATACTCTGAAGGAGACTCTGCTGGTTGCGGTTCATAACATGAAGTGTAGCTCACCTAAGTCTCTGTATGCATACACGCCTCTGCTCTTGCAAGGCCGCTAATCATAAATGCACTTGCACAAAATGTGCAGCAAGTGTAGTATGAGTACGTAAATCAACGCGCACCCAGTAAGTATCTCGTCTAACCCCGAATAAGTAGTGACGAGGGGTCGACTCCGACACTCACTATGGGCTAACATTATAATATCGATAATTTAATTAAGCATGAATTATATGAAACAACGGGAGGCTTAATAATCAATAAGTAAATCTTTCTTGTATTATTCAGGAAATTTCCATCTCTGGTTTCGTCATTTAACAATTTATATTTCAAGCCAATGAAGTAGTAGAAAATATTATGGATTTCAAAGATGTAACATGCGCAAACAATGTCGAGGTCGTACGGCCCGTTCCAACATAAATATTTAAATTATGCACTACTGAGGATCGAACGACACGAACCATAGATGAATCTATATAATCTGCCGAGGCGTTCGACCCGCTCCACAAAATAAAAACATATTCAAACTGCCAAATCAAGAATTTATTAAGGACCAATTATCCAAAGAAATGCAAATTGTCATTTAACGGTCAAGAAAATGAAGTTTAACCTTTTAAAAATTCCTTTACCAAGTTCAGTATGATTGAAGAAATCTAAGTTAACAATAAGGTTGCAAATATCGCAAGTATAGCATGATTTGGGTCCTAGACTGCCCGAACTTAAACATAGTAGTAGATACGCACGGACTCTCGTCACCTTGTGCGTACGTAGCCCCCACAAATAGAAGCACATATTGAATTATTTCACCTATGGGGTTAGTTCCCTCTTACAATGTTAGAAAGGAGACTTACCTCGCTCTGAAGTTCCATCACCGGCTCCCAAGCCCTTCTAATAACTCAAACCGATGCTCAACGCTCCAACACTAGTCAATAGACATGCATATCCATAAATATTTACTCTAATATAACAATACATAACTCCACTTGAGAAGTCGATACATGATACCGTTGTGGTGCACAACCCGATCAAACCGATGCTCAACGCTCCAACACTAGCCAATAGACATGCATATCTCATGGTTGTAGCATGCAACCCGATCCATACATGATACCGTTGTGGTGCACAACCCGATCAAAACATCATATCCGTGGAGGCGTGCCACCCGATCCGCATATAAAGATCAGTAAGGGAATTCCTATCGCGCCAAAATTCCCATACCCACTAAACACGCGTATTTCAACCACAAGCATGCCAAGTGCATAAACATAACCCTAGGAAGACGTGTAACATCATGCGCTACTAAGAGATAAGCATGACTAAGGTGCAATAAAAAACCAACATATTGAGAGCCATCTCGCTTACACAACACCACAAGCTACACTGGATCACAACACACGTGTGAAAACAAATCAAATCACCTCACAACCCACATGGAATAAAAAAGAAATGCATGAAATGGTGAGTTTCTCAAACATAAACTCTCCAATCTGCGACATCACCAGAATCTCCGTACTTGACCTCAATCTCTACTACTTAAATCACCAATAGGTTACTCCTACATAATCATCCCATGGGAGGTACCCCACAACTTTCGACACCAGGTAACAAAATCTGAATATCAATGGCCACTGAAACTTATGTTGTGCTAGTTAAGCATCCACAATACAATACACAATACTTCTTCCACCGAAATAAACCACCCTCGGGCTACCCAAAATAGTGCCAGCATACTCTAACAACTGAAATCTCCTATGCTCCTTCGAACTTGTGACATTCCTGTAAAAACTGAACAGCAACCTTGATCTTTCAATTCCAATTCCACACTGCTCACTGCACCTATCATGCTGCAATGTGGGAGTACAAGAATTTCATCATAACTCCTAAACCAACAGTAGAATAAGAATTCCTTGGCCAGAAACCTTTCACTCAACTCATTTCATTAGGGAAGTCGCAACACCTATAACCGTAGAAACCACAAACCTCAAGACGTGGTCTAAATCGCTACAATTCTTTTAAGACCCATTTACATATAACAAAACCATCAAAATCAAATACCTCTAAATAAATAAAATTACGGAGGTTTTCAAGCCCGCAAGCATAGCCACAAAACACCTGTATAGCCTTACCACACTAAAAGAACCGATCATATCCTTAACCATGTAGATCCAAACCACTACTAGACAGACTCAGCTTCTTCTGATTTCTCTTTGACTTGCCTTCTAAGTAAAACCTATATCTAACAGCACACTATGGATCCTAATTAATATTCACCTGGAGTGACCCCGAACAGCAAGACCACATCGCCTCAATACACATAAGGTATTTTATACTCTCCTCATGTACTCAACTATATCACCAATTGATACACCCATTCTGGAAAGATCTTTTGCAAATATGAAATTGTTTCCTCCAACTCTCTAATACCGCATCGTAGACCTAGTAATGTTCATAGAAATACTCCAAGTCTCTTTCACATCCCGCTTTATAACTAAATCCTTAGCCACGCGATAAACTAGAAAATCATTAAGCACCAAAATGTAATTCTTGAACCCCCTTCAACCGTTGTTGAGATTCTCCAACTCTAACCCATTCCCTAATATACAACCAAACAGCTAGTGCCCTGTTGGCACACAAATACTCCAAACAAGCAACCAAATGAATCTCTTTCCTTGCACATCAAATTCACCATGAAGTGTAAAGTCTGAGTCATCCCACAATCTTCTCATGAATCGATAGGGAAAAATATAGCACACATCCATCAAATTCCTTGCTCGTATTACCCCTGATGTTCTCTTTATTGGTCATAATTTTAAATCTACCAACTACCGCTAACCAAAATTTGCAAGGGCAAATAGCCAAATTTCAAAGGATCCATAATGACTTCTCCTCCTGGCTACCATGATCTCACAATGTTACTCAGCCAAATTTCTCACAAGATCTTGTCGCACAAACCATCACACATACCAAATTATCAGTTCTAAATGCACACTCAACTCTCTAACAGTCGCACCATCTTCTTCAAGTGATCCAAGCCTACATCGTAGTACATGCTTCATGTCAGATAGGAAGTAGAATTCTTAATAGGAACTTATCAGAAATCATGAAATATCTGACCTTCTCATAGGATATATCCCACATGTGTAACCACAAATCGAGATCCCCCAACGACATTGCCATAGTTACATCCATTATGTCAGTTAGTCTCCTAGGGTCCACACTCATTCGCCAACCGTAAGAATCCATTCATTCATTAACATCAACCGAAGGTCCAATAGTTTAATTAAAACTATGAGCCATATTTCATCCCAAAACGATAATCAAATATTCACATTTATCAACATTCCGATCAAGTCATTCTTGTCACATTCGAACTTCGTAAGTACAAAAGCTACCTCATGGATCATCTCCCTCGAACCATAAACACTGGAAACATGATAAGTGGAGAAATGTGACAACTTATTAACACCTTTTTGCCTTCATTTTAGTCTAAAAGCATTGAATTATTTCCTTGAAACTGATCAAATTGTGTAAAATTGAAGGAATAATGGAAATTGAGCTCCCGAGATGAAATCTGACTCAAAAAAGAGAATCTAAACCAAGGAAATTAAAGGCACAGAAGATTACAACATACGGACCGCAAAATTCCATATGCGTCCGCAATCAAGGAAGGAAAATGCAGCAGACTTTGGAGCAAATTAAGGATCGCACATGAATTGTGCGGCAGCAAAAGATGGGTTAGGATCAAAGATCAGAGAGATTACATAAAGGTCAAGTCTAGAGCTTCCTCAACTTGCGATTCGCACAAGATTTGTGTGGCCGCCGAAGAGTTCTTGTGGCCGCAATCATACTATTTCAGACCGCAAAAGAGTGCCTTGCGGCGATAGTGCTAAATGTGCGGACCGAAGAAAGGTTGCCTCGCGACCGCAGCTCAAAATTGTGCGGTCACAAACCTCCATATCCTGACAAGTTGAGGAAACCTCCAGACCGCACATGGAATTGTGCGGCCGTAAAACCTCCCGAGGGGCATTTTTGTCCGAAATTGTTAGCTCTGTATAAATAGAAGATCTTCACAAAATTAGGTTAAGTTTTGACATCAGCAAGTCTTACATCCATTATTCTTTGCTTCTTTAGGAAACTTTAGTTTTTTTGGAGATTTGACATAGGTTTTTTCTATTTTTATCCTTCAATATGATTTTTATTATCTTTTCTTCTTTGTTTTCTTCTACACTGATTATGAGTAGCTAGATTTTTACTAGGGTTGTGACCCAACCCTAGTGTGTAAGCCTTATGGGTGATTAATGTTATGCTTGTTTATGAATGGGTATTTTTATTATTTAGCTTAGTTCATGCTTCAATTGTAGAATCAATGGTTGCAAACATTGATTTGTGCCTATTTGACTTAGTCTCTTCTTGGAAAAAAAGGGACCTAGTCTAGGTTAACTAAGCTAACAAGGAATTGGGTCAATTGAGAGATTGATTTATCCAATTTGTAATGACATGACCGGTCGTTTTGAGATCTAGCACGTCGTTCAGTGGTTTGAGGCCATGAACAGCTTCATTTCAGGTATTATGACTTGTGCGCATGGTCATAATTGAAATTTGAGAAGTTCGGGTGGATCTGGAAAGAGAATTCTCATTTCGGAAACCTTAAGTTGGAAGGATTGACTAAGATTGGAATTTGGAGTAAACGACCTCGGAATCAGGACTTGAAGGTTCCATTAGGTTCGTATGAGGATTTTGGACTTGGGCGTATGTCTGGATCGGGTTTTAGATAAAGCGGGAGCGTTTCAGCGTATATTGTGGAAGTCAGCATTATTGAAGGAATTTCCTAAGTTTGGCTTGAAGCGCATTTCAGAGGTATTGATGTTCGTTTGGGATTTTGAGTTCGGGAATAGCTTCGTATGGTGATTCTGGATTTGGGAGCTCGATCGGAAGTGAATTCGAATGTCCGGAGGTCAGTTTGAAGTCCTTTGGCTAAAGATAGAAATTTGAAGGTTTTTGAAGAATCCTACTGGAAGTGGAAATTTTGATATCGGGGTCGGAATGTGGTTTCGGAAGTTGGATCAAGTCCGTAATGTCGAATATGACTTGTGTGAAAAATTTGGGTTCAATCAGATGTGATTTGACAGGTTTCGGCGTCGGATGTAGAAGTTTGAAATTCTAAGTTCTTAAAGATTTGGATTGGAGAGCGATTCGTCGTTTTGATGTTGTTTGATGTGATTTGAGGCCTCGAGCAGGTCCGTGTCATGTTTTTGGGACAGGTTGGTGTGATTGGACGGGGTCCCGGGGGCCTCGAGTGGATTACGGGTGATTAACGGACCAATATTTGAAGTTTAAGAAAGCTGAAGTTGCTAGTGTCTGGTGCGACCACACCTGCGAGGCTTTAGCCGCAGGTGCGGAGCCACAGGTGCGAGTTTGGTCTAGAGCTGAGGAGGCCGCAGGTGTGGGAGAGGGGACTGCAGGTGCAGAATTAAGGCCTGGGCAGATTGTTTTTAAACGGGAATTTGGACCTTTCTTCTTCAATTTTCAATTGGTATGGGCGATTTTGAGGAGCTTCAAGGAAGTAATTTCGTCAAGGATTACAAGGTAAGTTGTTTCTACTTATTTCCAAGTTAAATACAAGGTTATTACATGGACTTGAACATGAAAATTGTGGGAAAATTGGGATTTTTGAAGAAAACCTAGAAATTTGGTAAATTGAATTTTAACCACGAATTGAGCATGAATATTTGAGTAAATTGTATATTTGAGCTAGTAAGGTTATGGGTAGAGCTTATCTTCGAGAAATTTCGGAATCCGGGCACGTGGGACCGAGGGCATTTTGGTCAATTCATTGAGCGGAGTTGGGAAATTATATAATTTGAATTTGTTACGAATATTAGAGTATATTTTCATTGGTTTACCGTTATTTGGATAGTTTTGGGGCATCGTGCATCAAGTGGAGTCGTCGGAAGGGCTTGGAAGACGGTTATGGTATTTCGGAGCGAGGTAAGTCTCCTTTCTAACTTTGTGAGGGGAATTTCCCCCCTAGGTGAACTAATTAAATATGTGTTACTATTTGTAGGGGCCTACGTACGCACGAGGTGACGGGAGTCTGTGCGTAGCTAGTCTATGCCATGTTCGGGTAGTCTAGGACCCACTAGCATGCCTTACCTGTTGTACTTGTGATTT
>ML263502.1:101809-114894 GCA_005239495.1 Nicotiana undulata | reverse complement strand
AACCACTCAGGGGGGGTTAAAAAGGCTGGGTTTTTTGGGGGGGGGGGGGGGGGGGGGGGCAGTGGTTATCCAAATTCAGGCCTCTAATAATCGAGACAGTAACTTACAACAAATTAATGATTGATAAATTAATTAAGAGAGGTACTACAATTGACACGGATTAAGAGACTAATGCATAAACTCAAAAAGGTAAGATGAAAGACCTCCGTGATCCACGCAATCAATTTCTCCGAAGAAATATTTGGTACAGTTGTTTAGGTAAACCATAAATAAACAAATTTTTCAAATGTAACCCCACCAATTTGATCTGAAATAAAAAATTGATTTTCAGGTCAAATGATGATGGCAGTAGCGAGAAGAAAGATGGTAACTTTCAAGGAAAAGAAAATACAAACACACGCAAGACAAAACTAAAACACTTTCTTGACACTTTGGTTTAACTAATTGTCTTAACCATCCAACATTTTTGGACAATTGACCATCCTACCAGAGTCGAAGAAATGCATTCCACACAGCAGAAGTTGCAAAAAGAGCTGGTACCAGTATTTGCCCTGTAAAAGAGGTGAGCACATTTGTCGAACCGCTGCGTACTGGAGCGGCTTTTGGTGGTGGAGGGGCTTTTTCCACATGAATAGCCACTTTCATGCCTCCGAAGCAGAATCCTCCACTACTAGCGAAATAGTAGGTCTTCGTCACATTAAGTGGAACCACGTCCCTTCCTGCTCCAGTGGTGTAATTGTGGAGAGGATGATCTGTAATGCAGTTCTCGTAGTTGGTCTTGTTTAGCTCAAGCACACTCGCCTGGTTCCTGTCATAGACAAAATCTGTGATGGCAGAGAAAGAGTTAATGAACAGCAATGAGTAGCTGCAGATATCTCTGTATTCGAGAAAACAAAGCTTCATATGCATATGGAATGATTATGTAGATAGCCGTTTGTGTTAATTTGTAATGTGTCTTGCAGTTAATTATGCAACGAGATGAACATAGCAGTCGGCAAACACTATACATGTATATGCATAAATACATACATGTATATAGTTGAAGCTGTTTCAAAGCGACACGAGAAGTATTGTGACTTGCCAAATTAGATTAGGAAACTTCGTGTGCTTGTCCAGAATTAGCTGGTAACCAACACTGTCACAAACAACTTTGTCCCTACAAACAACTGGATGATTCTGGACAGGATCAGGCATGAGGGTGACATCTAAGCATGTGGCTGGAATTATTGTCATATTCACTGACATATTCCTCTTTAGATTTAGCTATAATGTCCTACCAAACTCATTATCTCAAGCATTTAATTGTTGTAAAATGTAAATTGGCTTAAAAAATTAAAATTAAAATATGAGCATCAGTAGTTACTTGAACCTCACAACCAACCAAGACTGTTCGACTGAAGCTTGAGTATAAAGATTGAATTTTACAGACAACTAAAGCTCAAAACAAGTTTTTCGGCTTGCATAACAACCTATCTGTATGTGGTAATGCAATTTAGAAAAGAGAAAAAGTTGAGATAAGCGGTGAAGTTGCTAAGCTATCTCTACAGTTACACAAAACCAGGGAAATCAAAATTCACGAGCCGAATGGGAATTCTAATGATGTTGCAACTATATCAAAGAATACCAAGTAACTTGAACTGGATGCTTTCTTTAATTGTCAAACTGTAGGGATATTTCTGCGACTTATATTCTAGACTAACCCCAAATAAGAAAAGGGCAACAGCAATACAAATTAAACACTGCTATTTTTATGATAAATATAATGCTTATCGCTCGAGAAGTTGCTAATTTGTCCAAACCTAATAACTGTTTAAAAAAGGAAAGCTTCAAACTTTCAGCTGAGAAAGTTCCCACCTGGAAACTCTTAATCTCTTATCATTCAAATTAGGTAAAAAAGTGTAAAAGGCATTCAAAATGCAAGCTAAAGCCATAGATCTGAACGACAAAAAAGATTGCTAACTTTTTTAGAGTAACAAAATAATACACCCAGAAAACAAGCGCAAATAGGAAAAAACTAAGCGCTTGAAGAGAAAACTAAAGGTCCAATCTCCGATTGGAGAAACAAAATTCTAGTCATAAAATTACTAAAAATATAAATTTATACTAAATTTCGAACCGAAGAAGCACTTCCTATATTTAAGATCCGCCTCTAGCTCTACTAATTGCTAATTAAGGAAACATTATTAGAAGCGAGCTAAGAACAAAGATATCTTAAAAAAGGAGTAGATCCAAGGGGAAAAAGAGCATACAAAGCCAGTCGCCGTTGTAGAAATGTTTGTCTTTAGCCCAATTAGTGTAATTGACATTGCTAGTCCATCCCATTCTCGATCCCACAATGTACCGAACCGAGTAGACTTCGGGTACCATCACCAATAAGGCGCATGTTAGCAATACCGCCATTGGCGGCCAACCGAAGCTCCTCCTTCCCACCACCTCCATTGCTACAGTCGTACTCGCACTCTAGAATTTCTTAGCTAAGCTGTATTTTTAAGTGGTTTTTTTGGAAATATTGAAGACTTATTTATAGTGGAAAGTGGAAAGTGGAAACTGTAAAATATAAATCTCTCTTTAACTGTCATATAGGTTTATCTTATTTGCTCCCTCCGCTCCAAAATAAATAATTCTTTTTGTTAAGTTTACACATATTAAAAAATTTATATTTTAATATTAATTTGCAATAAAATTCACTATATTCACTTTTAGTATTTCGTCACATAAACACTCCAACATTATTTATTTCAAGAGTAACGTCGGAAAAAAATAATTAATTTATTATTGAAATTAAATTTTTTTTACTTATTTTAAACTATAAAAAAAATCAAAAAATTATTTATTATAAATCGAAGGAAGTATATTTTAGTAATAAAATAATATAAGAGAACATGGGATTAATTAATGAAGTGGAATAACGTATACAAAGTCCAAGGCAATGTTCAAACTTACAGCTCATTTGTCAGTGGAACCCGTAGGATACGCCTCACTTTACCTTCCAACTGCATGTTATCCATTATTATTACTACCTTTTAAATAAAAATACCACACATTTATACAAATAAGTTCGCTTAAACATTAACAACGATCAAGCTTAAACAGCTTAATCGCAAAGTATTTTGTATTCACGTATAGTCTGAATAAAGATCGCACAGTCGCACCCCAAATTTGAGATGTAAAAAAAATGAATAATTTGTTATAATAATAAATTATTGTATTGAACGTATAAACTATCGATAGATGAAATTAATCAAAAATAGATAAATAACTTGTTGCAATAATAAGTTCATACTGAATATATAAACTACCAGTAGATGAAATTAAATCTTCAGTTAATTTGGGAAGATAGCGCTTAACAGAAGGGAATCACTTCTCCTAACAAACTTTAGCTGTGTGGCTTATGAATTTTTTTAAAAAGTTAATTTAAATTTACCAATTAACTAAAAAATAATATATGAAATTAAAGTATATTCAATGATAATATAACTATTTTGTATTGGTATAGGTTAACTTGTTATAGCATATTAAATATTTACCTTTTAAATTACCAACATATACTTCATGTTGAGATTCATCTATAGTTGACTTTATAGAAACATGATGGTACTAAAAGTTTATAAGATAAGCAGACAAAATTTAACTTATTATCAGGGGCGGAGCTAGAACACGACTATGTATTTGTCTTTAAAAAAATCTAAGCAAGAAATCAAGAATTTCTCAACAAACGTATCCAGCTTGGCATTTCTGGCCCGAGATTTATGGCAACCAGAATTATTTATTTATTTATTTATTATGGTTTCATGTACAAGTATACAAATTGATCCAGAAAGAATAACGCGCTCAATGCACATGCATATCATTTGAGATACATGAGTAAAATAACGTTTCAAACTTTCCTCGAAGGAAAACAAAAAAGAAATATTAGAAGATACAGTAGTGCTTTTTGTCTGATGCTATAGAAGTTAAACCCAGAAATAGGGGAGCAATTTCATTTACTTCCCAAGTACGCTCTCACTTGTCGAATAAATAATAAAATTATTTTCTCTTGATTTACTAATATGGATAAGTAAAAGTGAAATGTATTTCTAATATAGTGGACAACTAAAAGTGAACAAAGATAAATATTTTCTATTGATAGTTTGGGCTTGTTCACGTAGTTCAAAATAGGGCAAAGATCACTTATAAGTAAATTTGTATATAATTGAGAGCGAGTATACAAGATCATTTCCTGTTGATAATAACTCTAATTTTGTTACGGCATGTTCAAACAGGTAAATTCGTCTACAGTTTTTTGAGCTAAATTTGACACCTCAGACTCAGAACCGTTAAGCATTGGATGCAAACTCTTATTGGCTTTTGGGGACTTGTAAAGTCACAGATAAAATAGCAGCAAGGCTTTGGTCAAAACAGATCGATTACTCTGGTAACAGTCAAAAAGAATTTGAAACATTTAAACAAATCTGGAAAAGTACAGTGTGCAAAAGCACTGACAGAAATAACATGGGAATTCATTGGAAAAGACCAGCTTATAATGTTCATTACATCTCTCTTCTACATTCTCAAGGACTATAAATCATACATTACAACAAGTTATCAGACATATTCTTAGGCAAAGAATCACAGTTTACTTCTTTCACCAACTCAATCAACAATGTTTCATTTACAATGCAAGAAATCACTGTAAGAAACCGAGTCCCACTTCCGAAAACCACCATACATATTTTTATATTTATAGTCATCTGCATCCACAGATGTCCATCTCTGGTGGAACAATATAATATTTGTGCATATAATTCAATACTCGTATGTAAGTTAGATGACTTCCAGCAGATGCTTTTTTTTTTCATTCTAATCTAGTCTTCTTAGAAGATACTCAACTTGAACTTCCTTTGTCAATGGCATGATCCAGTCGCCGTACAACTCAGCAACTAGGCTTGGTTTTATTTTGTACACTGGGTCACCTCCATTTTCCGGTCCATTGATGTTAAATTCTTGTCCATAAGTTCTGGTTTTCATTTCTACTCTCCTCGTAATAGCCTCTTCAACAGTAGGGTACGTCAACAAATCCATCAGTCCGTTTCTGTCCTGGAGAATGATAGCCATCACAAAATAACAATATAAGTGCTCTTGCGTATTTTTACCAAAATTCACAAAGCGGAGAAATTAAGCAGGATACACTTTCGTCATTAGAAAAAATTTAAGCAACAGATTCCCTTAGACATAAGTGAGCATATTAGGAAATGGATTACTTGTGCTCTTATGGCAGCCTTATAGACATCTGGTGAGGCTCGAAATTTTGCTTCAGCGACAAATTTCCCATAATGAATTCTCTTCGACAGGGCCTGCATATAGGGTTCCAGCAATCAGTAAATTCTAAATAATTCATTATTTAACTTAATTCTCAACTAATCACTTGCTTAAATAGACAAAAATGATTTTGATAATCCAAAACAGTCCTAAATATGTTGGTCTTATTTGGAATCAATATCACAAGAAGAATAAAAAAATAATCAAGACCTCTAGAGGATTGAGACTCTGTGGTGGTCTTAGTATGCAAGCAAAGCTTGAGCATATTATTCCTATTAAATTCTGAGTACAATAGAGGAAATTCAACTAGATTGAGCTTAAGCTTAGAAATATAAGTCCAATAAAGCTAACCCAGAAGTAGTTTCATTTTCCAGCTAGTTGCACCCTGACCAGAAAATATATCAAAAATATGAACTGCTGCTCCCAGATATGGTGCACTCAAAGGTATGGCCCAGCGGTCGATGAAGCTGGAATGACAAACATGGGACAATGGGACTAGGATTCCAGTAGAAGCAAAATAGCTCGGTGATCTGGTGGGAAGATCCAAGCACTCAGTGAAATTGTCGAGATGCACCCACCCCCACCCCACCCCACCCCCATAAAAAAAACAAAAAAAGGAGCTCTGTGATGTGGCTCGTTCTACTCATTCTAACAGATGACCTTGCACATGAGAACAGGGCAAGAAGGCTCTAACCATTTAGATGCACAGATTGCTCAGAACATTGCTGTGGCAGTTCAATTATAACAAAGAAATATTGTATAAAACGGAAACTAAAGCGAAACACAATGTCGATGGGAGGGGATATAAAAAGCTATTCACAATCTATCTGGAAACCTATCATCAAATCATAGTTAACTTTTGAGATATCTTTGGAAACGGAATAATCATTCTTCTGAAGTAATTACCACGGTGACACTTATTTCAAGGCCTTGAGTTCATCTTCTAACAACATAGTTCCTACAACTGCGCTTAAAGACAATGGCAATTTCGACAGAAGATTTCACAGAGTTATGCTGATTTTTCTGGTCTAAAATAGGGACTCAATAAAGCAAAGATCGAGGCCACTCAGGGGACAGAAGGATTTGCAAATATATAAAATGTCAACAAGAATAGCCATGGAAAGCAATATAATTTCCAGTGCCTAATCTAAAGCTAGCTCTAATGAGACAGAACTTAATAGAACACATACCTGCAAGCAAATAGTGTCACAAACTGCTGTAGATCCAAAATTACCATCGTCGCCTTCCTTTACTAATCTTGGGAGAAGATTCTTGAAATACATTTCCCATATTTTGACATTGATATTTATTGAATCGGCAACTGAATGCAGAACCTTTACAAATAAATAAAATGGTTTACCCATGAGAGGATGGCCTAAATAAGAGTGGTAAATTGATGAAAAGGGTAAGGAAATAATACACAACTTATGATCTTATAATCGGAAAAAAAAAATCCAAGTCTAGGACAGCTGTATATGTCCTTTCAATTAACAGGAACCAACACGGAGCCTGCAAAGAGGACAGAGAAAGCATCCATTTCTGGGTATGTCCGTGGAGTCTGTACATAAGTAAATAGGAAAGAAATTTCTCTAGCTTTTCACAGCATAAATTAGCATCCAGCATATCATTCTAAATATCTATTGTCTGATGATTACATTATAGAAAACAGAAATGTATATATGAATTATCAAATCCCATATCGAAAACAACAGCACATTATGTTGCGACGAATAATATACCTTTGGGAACTGCATCGGTGGCAACAGTGGCTCAGGTAATTCTTTTGGGAAGAATGGGTGCTCATCAGGGCTTTTATATCTTCCAACCTATAAAGCTATCAATCAGAAAAATATGCAAAGAAAAGAGATACTCTTATACATGCATGCTTAGAATGAGAATACCTTAGCATGAAGCTTTTCAGTTTCTTTGACAATGTATTCAACCAAAGAGCCGTGGAACCCATCCATCACAAAAACATCAGGATCATATGTCTCCGCGTTGTAACAGTACTGAGCTCTCTCTACAAGGCTGAATATTATGCTATCTTCTTGACGAATCAAAGAGTTCCTTATACCATCAAGAGTGTAGCTTTCCGACTCATCTATTCTCTTCTTTGGCCCAAGTCTAGAAACAGAGCAAGACACATCACAATACTTATTTCCTGAGTTGTAAGCAAAGCATTAGAGCTGTTTAATATGAAATTAGGTAATGCCCACCAATGTCCATCTCACCACACTACAAAAAGACATTTCTTAAAGATGGCCAGACAAAATGCCACAATCCCATTCAGCACGGCGCAGCCTAGAGATGAGCAGAACGGAGATTTTCACTGTTATCCTCATATATTACGATATTTTCAATTAGCTTACAGGGGATTTCTTCATTAAATCTTTTTTTAATAACCGCGTTGTCTGGGCCAGCTTTTGCGGACTTCGACTAATTCTATGGGATACCTGCTACCTCCCACCAGGTACCAGGTAACTCTGTCCACCAAGACTTGAATAGATTGGAAGAAATCACCTAGTTTTTTTGCTTCCGGTGGGGATTTGAACCTGGACCTTACGTTCTCAACTCATTTCATTGATCACTAGGACACATCTTTGGATACAATTTTTTCATTAGATCTTCTGAAGGTGCTTGAAAGTCCTTTTACTTATCGATTAATCGACCCCGCTACTTGCAAGCCTTGACATTCGGATGAAAGGAATATCATCTTAATAAAAGCCTAACCCTTATCAATTTGAGATGCCTGATTGTTTCAATTTCCCTAGTAGACAGTATGACTTTTATGCCTGGCGGTTTGGATCTTATGTTCCTTAGGTATCCAGCCTATCTGCCACATTCAATATCGTTTTCATCTTCCTCCATTATTATTTATGTTTTTAACAACCTATAATTGGAAATCTTAGTGAACCAAAGGTTGAGCGTCATTTATATGTCTTATAATTCTATAATGTTTACCACTATGTGCCCCAAAGGCTCCAACAATTAGGCACGCAAATTTGAGCCATGTCTCCAGCATGCTATGTATTTCCACAAACAAAGATAGTAGACTAGAAAACGGTTGACTACATCACAGGATAAGCCTGATAATGATTCAAAAGTTTCACATTCACTGGGGACTTTTCTTGCATAGCTAATGAAGATAACATAAATTATTAAGAATGCTCAATGAATTGGGATTTCTCTATTGGTCCAGGTCATTTCGGGGAAAGCGGATCATCATCTGCTCTCCTCTATTACTTCGAACCATTCTTACCAATTGCAGCAAAACAATGACAATAGTCATGAGACAATTGGCATATTGCGCCAAAACTCGCGAATTTTAACGGAACTGACACATGGACGAAACAAAAAATGTCGCTGCAACCTAAGAAGGGAAGGAAGTGAATATCCCAATTCAGTAGCATAAAAGTTTAGACTCCTATGTAAGCAAATTCCAACTCCTTAATGTGAAATAACCTTACAAAACTAAGCAATCGTCAAGGTAATTTGATAGAAAGCATGCAAAATAGCAGAACTCAGAACTCAAAATCACTGTGGCATTAGCCTAAACACATTGCAGAGCATGTAAAGATTGAATTTTTCAAGAACGTGTTCCAATAAAGTATACATGATCCTTCAGATAACAAAGTTGAATTAGAAGTTTAGAATAAAAATTAAAGCTTTATCGAGGTAATTTGATATGGGAAGCTTGCAAAAAGCAGAACCCAGAAATTAAAATTCACTGAGGCATTAACCTAAACACATGCAGAGCTAATAAAGATTAAATATTTCAAGAACGTATTCCACTATAAAGTACACATGATGCTTCAAAAAAGTAGTAAAAGGAAGTTAAAGGAGTAAAGATTGTAGCTTTTTTACCCAAGAGAAGTAGCAGAAACTTGAAGGGGGCGAATGGTAATGGTACAACCTGAATTGGGTAATTGAAACTTACAAAATTTTGACCATTTTTGACGGGCTAAAAGGGTACTGTGTTTTGAAGAATTGGTGCTTGTTATGGAAGGAGAAGGGAGTTTTAACAATTGGGCTTCCATTACAAACAGTGGAAATGAGGAAAGACGAGAGGGAGGAGAGGGGGAGATAGGTGGATTTGGCTGCCAATGGCGTCTGGTTAAGGCAGGTAAAGTATAGTTAAAAGAGCCCTTTTGAATTGTGGGTTTTTGAAGAGTTTGGTGAGTTTTGTTTGGCTGTAAGTGAGATTGTGGGGTCCAGTGGGTTTGGTGTGGTGGTAGGTGTCTGACGCGATATCCTCCTACTACTTGGTTTGGTATTTTGAATAAAAAGTTTGCAACCATTTAAAAAAATTTGAAAAATAAAATGGTGTGAAATTTTTTGGAACGTTTTGGAAAAAACTAAGTTGATATTGCATTAATTTTTGAAAACAATAGGATGAGACTATCTCATATATACATTCAAATCCATTAGGATGAGATTAACTCGAAGTAGATATAGTTTTGGAAACTTAGAGAAAAGGGTACTAAATCGGAAAGTCATAACTAACAGCTCACAATTTGGAAATTCAGTAACTAGTACTACTGCTTTTTGATTGAGCTTTCTACTCTCCGTTGAAAATTTAAAAAACAAATTTTTTTCTCTATAAATTGTGAACAACTCAATCAGTGGCGGAGGAAGAATTTTCGCTAGAGAGGTTCAAAAAGAAGAAAAAAAATAAAAATGACTGTAACTAATAAGAATTGAGAACCTATGACCTTACAAAAAATTTGAACTCACTTGACCCCTAAGCTATGCTTTTGCGCTGCATCAAGGAGATTCAAAACTTAAAATATAGAGTTAAAAAACAGATTTTGTCTTATATATACAATGTAATTTTTCAGCGAAGGCTTCCCTGAATCGGCCATGGCCTCAACCTCTCAATGTCCATTTTGCACCTTTGTTCATGTCGACATTTATCATCAATTTCTAGCACTTATCATTTTATTTTAATATAATGTTAAACAGATGAAACTTATACGAAGCGACAGTGACCAATAAGAATTCATATAAACGATCCAATTTACTTAAAACTGAGGCAATTATTGTTTAATTGAGTAGCAATTAATGGATAACAAGGAAGGAACAAGAATAAGAAAGTTCAAAACTTCATCAGTTTACTTTTCATTCTTTTTAGAGGAAATTATTGGGGATTTGAACTGCTTTAATGAAGAATCTAAAGTCTTTGGAAACGTGACTAGGTCAGTGGTGCATTCCGACGAGGATGGATGGCTTTGGTGGTCAGTATGTGAATAGTCTTGCTTTTTTCCTGAAAAAGAAAAAGTGAGGATTAAAAATAAAAAAATATGGCGCTTTTGTCTCCCCACCCCAAATCTATGGCCGATGTAATCTTAATAACAATCATACCAAGTATTAAGACCGATGTAACCTTAATAACTAGATTAGTTATTTAGTGTTGCGCCTCCCACACCCACAGGATGATGGCTTTGGAAAGATATTTTATCACACATGATATTTGTACAAAATTAATCAATTTAAAAAATCTATAGCACTTACTCGAGAACTAACAAATTCTTCTCATGCCTAGGGTTGGTGCACGAAGCTTTCGTTTCATTTTCGAGTTCCTCTTTAACAAAGAAAAAATAAGTAAAAAATTCGTGACGTGTCAAGAAACTTGTGACACTAATTTCACGACGTGCCAATAAACTTTCGGTTATACAGAAGTATGCACTGGCAAGAGCAGGACGCATGAGGTAGGTGGCTTTCCTGGTGGAGAAGATCACATAATTCGTGCTAAAAGTTCTCAAATTATATACTAGTACCTTTTCTTTATAGTATATACTAAGGCAGGTACATACCGAATCGGAAACCGCACCAAACTGTAAAGTCAAATTAAATCGATTGAAAAATTCGATTAGATTTGATTTGATTTGATTAGTATTGTGTAAAAAAAACTAAACCAAACCGATATATATATATATATATATATAATTTTTATATATACTTTTAGGACCTTATATTGAATATTCTGTAAAAAAAAATAGAAATATTTGAAATACTCTTATCGAATGTAATATTTAATAGAACTATGAAGTGTGTCAATCATCTCTTTGTTCTTTCATATTCACTCTTATATCTTTTTCGAATTTGAAATTATATTGAATATATCATTATTTAGGCATCTTGATTTTTATGTTTAATTAATAAATTAGGTTAATCTTGAAAGCGTACATTAATAAAAATTTATTGTCCGACAATTAAGAAAATTCCCCGTACGAATATTTTAATAGATCATATGTTTGTCAATTTTTTTAAAAATTTTTACTAAACATATATTCACTTATCAAAAAATTTATCTATAACTTTGACAAAGTAAGATTGAAAATATTCGTGTAATAAAAAAATACGAAAACCCGATAAAACCAAACCAATCCAAACCGATATAGTTAATTTGGTTTAGCTTTGATAAAAACTCAATCAACTCAGTCCATATACACTCCTAGTATATATTATGTTTATAGTATCCGTTACTCAAAATCCCTCCTGCAAAAGTGACATAATTCTTAGAAATTCCGTATGATCTAAAATCAATCAAGCATATTAGTGATGCAAATTTTCTGATTAAAGAAAACTCGATTCACATATTACAAATGTGGGATTCTTCAGATTTGATGGAAGAAAGGTCATAGTCGATATTAGCTGAAACCAGATTAGTCAATGCCATAAACAGTAACCCCAAATTAAAAGTCAACCATTATTGCTGCTCTAAGTTGAAAGATAACTTCCCCTCCCAATAATTAATCAGCCTCCTCTTCCCAAGAACCGAAAGAGTTGATAACCATGCACATAGGAGTATTAGGTTTCTCCTCCTAATAACTTTCCTGTTCAAAAGATGCAATAATAATGCAAAACTTACTCATAAAGATCCTAGCGTAGGACAACAAAATAAATGGATTTTGTTGAGGAAGCAACAGACCCAAGAAAGAATCATAACTGTTGATCCATTCAAAATTAACCACTAAGAAAAGAAATCGTAGACCCATAAAATTCTGAAGCAGTTATGCAACTTCTACAATGTACATAGTGTTGGCACTTTGACAACTGCGCCTTCAGTTAAATTGTGCTCTAAAAAAAGCTCTCATTATGATGCAGCATCAGGATTTGGACTCCTAACTTTATAGATTACCATTACCTGATATTACAAAGCAAGTCATGAGTTAAATATTTCCTGGTGGATGCCTGTACATTAAGGGCTCGTTTGGAACAAGGGATAAGGAATAATTAATTACGGACTAAATTTAAGAAGAGCTTATCCCATGTTTGGTTGGGAAAAAATTGCGGTATAATTAATTCGCGGATTAGTTATCCCGGGATTGACGGATTGTAATGTGTTTTTATCCCCGTGGAAAGATAGAATAACTAATCCAGGGATGATTAATACTGGGATAACTTTTTTCCAACCAAACAACCCCTAAGTGTGTTTCCTTCTACTACAATTTTGTGCTCGTTCAACCTCTTCCTTTTCCTCCTGCTTCTCACATTTCCATCACCATTCTTGCTTTCCTGCACTTGTTCATTCACATTCACTCGGGGGAGCTTATTACACCAGTTCAGATAATTCAATGGCCTGGCAAGGGGGAAGAAAGCAATTTTCACTTGTGGCTATCACATATCTCCGCATTTTTCCTTCATTTAGTAGTATATATCCTTACTAGTACTAATCTACACCTTATAACTTCTGATAATTAAATCCAACCTCGTGTTCTCAGTATATCCCCTGTGAAGGAGTTGCAAAATCCATTAGATTAACCCCCCCCCCCCCCCCCACCCAC
>ML263502.1:67832-101679 GCA_005239495.1 Nicotiana undulata | reverse complement strand
TAACCGCCCCCCCCCCCTCAACCCAAGGTGTTTCTACACTTCTTTCTATAATGAGCTGTTTTAAGAAACCCTGAAAACTAGTTTGAGTCAGCTATATCTCTGCTCTATTTAGGCTCATTTTACCAATACAAAATAATCTCAGACCCCACATGTTGGGATCAAACTGGGTTTGTTGTTGTTACCAATACAAAATAATTTGTCTTCTCCGTCAAATTAAAACTAGATATTTTTTAAACATCACATTTATCAACACCAACGCACAAGTCTCCAACATACTAAAACCATTCTTCGCAAACAACGAATATAATGTAACTGCAACACAACGTGTAAGGTTCAACCCACTGGTTGGTACTGGCTATATGGACTTTTTGCTTTTTATGCATATTGCTCTTAGCTAAGCACTTATTAAGTTCTAGTCGTTGTAAGCAATGTCTGAAAATAGAACATCGGGACTCGCCTAGGGGTTAGACAACCTCTAAACACCTCGAGGCAACCTTAGGGCCTAAGGTCTAGTCTTTTCTTAAGGACGGTGGTGTTCGAGCCAACTTGCGCACACTTTAAATATCTTTGTTTTTTTTTATATAAGGTCAGGTTTACACCTCGACTATCTTAATTTAAAGAAAGTTATCCGTCATATTGTTATCAAAACCTCATTTTTATACATTAGTAAAAATCTACAATGACCAAGCAATTTTACATTTTCCTGATACTTTAGAGGAAGAGTGGAAGACCAATTCTATGTTTTCGCTAAAAACATGGAAATCGATCAGAACTAATCAGGTTAAAAAATTTGGACAGTGCATACCATTTCCCCAGGGATATTTATAGAGGCCGCTATAGTTTTGAGCAAGTGAAGAATACAAGAGCCTTGGAAAAATATATGTGGTGTTGCACGTAGAAATTCTTTTTTCTCTCTTTAACAAAGAGGTGATCAGACAGGCAGAAAAAAAGAAACGAATACCATTCATCTCTAAATGAATATGTTACCCCAGCCTGTTTCTATAACTTTAGAAACTGAATCCCTTGTTCATCATCAGACAATCTCCTCTTTTTCCCAAGTCTAAGCATATTGTACTCCAGGTCAGTCATATGAAGGCGTTCTTCTTCAGCAGATTTGGCAAATTGACGTTGAAATGATGATGGTTATTCTAGAAAAAATGCATTCCTAAGAGCATAAATTACAGGCACACCACGTATCTACCCCAGTTCAGGAGAAAGGGGAAACAAAGGTCAGAAAAAAAAGGAGAAAGCCAATTGGTATATACATAATATAATGTTCTAAATGGTGGAGATTTTTTCCTTTCTTTTCAATGGAAGAGGCACACATACTAGACAGCTTTTGGTCACTCTTTCACGTGTACATAAGGTACCAATTACCATACAGATTAGCAAAGAATTTGGAATTGCTAAGGTTACTTCTCACAAGACCAAAATATTTTACAGTTTTATCATCTTAGTCCTACATACTAGGAGAGATAAGAACAACTGGTAGACCATGCCATAGTTCTGCAGATGCCAAAGATTCTCTTGTTTCTTACACTTCCCACTTAGATTGTTAAATATCTTGCGACTACTGACAAGTCAGAGATTGCAAATTTAGCACTTTGAAATGGACTAAACAAGTAAATGTGGAAGATCTTTCTGAGAAGAGGAAGACATCCTAGAATGTGATGGAATTTTCCCAGTTTAGTAATAACTGAAATGTCTGATATCACAAATTCACAATAAAGGACAATATCAATATCATCATCTCCAAGTAAAAGTGAGTCCAAATACCTTTTTCTCCGCAAAACAGCATCTTGAGTAGCACCAAAAAAGTGTTCAGAATTGTTCTCTCCAATAACTTCAGTTATGCAAGCTACAGCACCTTTCCACTTCTCATGGTCACATCTGCAATAAAGTCAGATCCTGACTAAGTTGCATAACTCAAAAGAACGTCATGAGAACTTAAGCAACACACATACTGGTTTCTGCTCAAGAAGAAGAGACGAAATGGCTAACCGTGCAGTAATAAGGTTATTAGCTACATTCAGTGATTCACGATAGCAACCACCTAGGCTCTTCAACTCTGCAAGAACACATCTGCAAGGAGAGGTGGATCCAAGATTCAATGGGTTCAACTTTTAAGGTATTTCGCATTGAATCCATTATGTTTTTACAGCTATGGGTTCATACATAATGTTTGTTAAATTATAGTGAATTTTTACACATAAACAGATTTAGTTAAAGCAAAATGTCTTTAGCTTAGCAAACAAAGTTAACTCAATGAGACAAATGGAGCTGCTCAAAATTAACCTGATAGTAAAAAGTAGGGGTGTTCGTTGGTCGATACGGTACAGTATTTAGACATTTCGGTTCGGTATTTTTGGTATTCGGTTTCTTAAAATACTATACCAATACCGTACCTAATTAAATTCAGTATGGTTCGATATTTCTCCTTTCGTTTTCGGTTTATTCGGTTCGGTAACTTCGATTTATTCGGTGTGAATACTAACTAGTGCGTAGAGATAGACTGTCATATTCTTAATTAAAACACTCAAAAGTACAAAACTAAAAACGTTAGTTGACAAGAGTTTTATCCAAAACCAGCAAATATCAACCCAAAGAGAGAAAATTGTACATAAAGGAATAAATTTGGTCATTAGAATGTCTTGTACTTGCTTAGAGTTAATTGATTAACTTATAAAATAAAGGAAAGTAAAATTTTAAAAATTTTATATTTATGTTATAATTAATAATATGTGTATTGTGTAATATAATATATATTTCGGTACAATATTGGTATTTCGGCATTTTATTTTCAAATATCAAATACCATACCTAATACCAGATTATTTTTAAAACTTAAACCAAATACCATACCGAATACCAAAATATAGAATACCAAATACCAAAATTTTCGGTTTTGGTACGGTAATTCGGTATTTACCAAGTTTTGCACAGCCCTAGTAAAAAGTTTAACTGTGGCGCCTAGAGTATTTGCCAATGCAGGGGTAATGCGATTCACAACAAGATGATGCACAAATGTTCCGTCACAAAGTATTTTAAATGGCTCTCTAAACCCAAAACAAGACGTGTAAAACCTCAGGGCTCTCCTATGCCGGTTCTGCTTTTTCACTTTCATCTGTAAGCATTCACGAGACAAAAATATTTTATAGATTTATCAACATTCTTCCGCGGCGTTTCATTTAATGAAAGACACTCATAGAAACCAAAGTTGCGTTTCAATTATCCATTTTTTAAAAGAAAGGGGCAAGTAATGGAAGTAAAGGTGCAGGGAAATTGGAGAGAAAAAAAGAGAAAGACAGAGAGATACGGACACGGCGGAAAGGGACTTACCGGAGAAGTCGCCGGAGCCCGGACGGTGTTGGATGATTGAAGAGCGGCGTCGCCGGCGACTGGTATGAGCCTTGGGACTTCTTTACGGATTGGGATTCGGCGGTAAATATGGAATTATGTACCGAAACCAAAAACTTCTGTGTATTTTTAAAAAAAATGTGGTAATCATTATGGTATTGGGTATTAATAAGAAAAAACACCGAATTATGGGGGAAAAAAATACTTAATTACATATGTATAATATTATTATATAGATAACGTATTTAATTAATTTAAATATAAACTAATAAAAGAGCTAAAATTCTAGAAGCCTTCGTACACAAAATCTTCTAACCTTTACTACTAAATATAAGCTAATCACTTAACTATATCAGTCATATATTACTTGTTACAATTAGATTCTAACTTTAGAGTTTTTTAAAAAAAATAAAAAGAAATTGAACGTTAAAGACATCAATTACTCACAATTGGGATGTGGGTTATGCTAGTTGTGTGCTATAGTTGCTCATATGTTGTTTTTTGTCTTTGACTGTACATAATACTTTTGGTAATGAAATTTTTTATTTATCAAAAAAAGAAAAGAAATGGCGTCAGAGCTCAAAGGATATTGTAATCCCTAACTCGTTGGGTACGAGGGATAACCAATATAACAACGTACCAAGTAAAATCTCGCTAGTGAGGTATGAGGAGAGTGGAGTGTACGCAGACCTTACTCTTACCCCGAAAAGGGTAGAGAGGCTGTTTCCAGGAGACTCTCGGCTCAACAGGAGATACAATAATATCAGAAAAGAAACAAGAGAAAAGGCATGTAACAACAAAAGATGCCAGAAAGAAAATAACAACGAATAAGTGAAAGGAGAATGACACAAAACTATGCAAAACTCTATCAGACTACCCGGTACAAAGGGGGAAGAACTCTCAACTACCCCTAGCCTTACCACCCTAATGTTGGACCTCCACATGTTCCTATCTAGAGTCATGTCCTCGGAAATCTGAAGTCGCGTCATGTCCTGCCTGATCACCTCTCCTCGATACTTCTTAGGCCGCCCTCTGCCTCTTCTCGTACCTGCCAAAGTCAACTGCTCACACCTCCTAACTGGTGCATCTAGGCTTCTCCTCCGCACGTGTCCGAACCATCTAAGACGCGCTTCTCGCATCTTGTCGTCCACGGAAGCCACGCCCACCCGCTACCGAATATCTTCATTCTGAATCTTATCCAGCCTAGTGTGCCCACACATTCATCTCAACATCCTCATTTCTGCTACTTTCATCTTCTAGATATGAGAATTCTTGATTGGCCAACACTCAGCTCCATACAACATAGCCGGTCTAACTACCGCTCTATAGAACTTACCTTTGAGTTTCGGTGGCACCTTCTTGTCAC
Organism: Nicotiana undulata; assembly: GCA_005239495.1. Taxonomy (NCBI): domain Eukaryota; kingdom Viridiplantae; phylum Streptophyta; class Magnoliopsida; order Solanales; family Solanaceae; genus Nicotiana; species Nicotiana undulata. The sequence continues at coordinate 96,956 of ML263502.1, read as the reverse complement.
ACATGACTCCAGACGCTAACCTCCATTTCATCTACCCCACCCTAATACGGTGCATAACATCCCAATCGATCTCCCCATCTCCCTCTTAAGTACTTAAAATTTTCTCTCTTGAGGATGACCTGTGAGTCAAGCCTGACTTCTACATCCGCTTCCTCCGTCGCGTCGCTGAACTTACATTCCACATATTCCGTCTTAGTCCTACTCAACTTGAAACCTTTAGATTCCAGGGCATGCCTCCATACCTCCAGTCTCCCATTAACGATGTCTCGCGTCTCATCAATCACAACTATATCATCCGCGAAAAGCATACACCATGGCACCTCCCCTTGGATATGGTGTGTCAGTGCGTCCATCGCTAGAGCAAATAAGAACGGGCTAAGCGCAGATCCTTGGTGTAACCCCATAACCATCGAAAAAGTCTCTGAGTCACCTCCCACAGCCCTAACTCGAGTCATAGCTCCATCATACATATCCTTTATCGCCCTAATTGTGATGACCCAAGAGGCTATTTTATAATTTAGACTCCGACCCATGCTTAATTGACATAAAAAAAAGACTAATTTTAAATACCTCTATTTACGTGTGCAGTCCGGGCGTGAAACAGGAAAGCTTTTATGTGAAAGTATGAGAGATAGTGATTTCTAGAATTTAAATTTGATGAAAGTTGACTTTGATCAACATTTTGAGTAAACGGACTCGGATCCGCGTTCCGACGATCCCGGGAGGTCCATAGTAAAATATGGGACTTGGGCGTATGCCCGAAAATGAATTCTGAGGTCCCAAACCTTAGAAAATAATTTTTGAAGAAAATTGTTCTGTTGGTTAATTCAAGAGATAAAAAAATAAAATAATATGTAAAATATATGATATCGGACTCGTATTTTGGTTTCGTAGGCCGGAACAAGTTCGTTATGTTATGTGAGTCCCATCTGTGAAGTTTCGTGGGAATCAGAGTTGATTTGATGTAATTCGTACATCCGGTTGAAAAGTTAGAAATTTGAGTGTTCATGAGGAAATCTTGAGTTTTGAGGCTAAATCTATAGATTTTGATGTTATTTTGATGATTTGATTGCACGAACAAGTCTGTATGATATTTTTAGACTTGTGTGCATGCTTGGTTTGGAGCCACGAAGGCTCAAGTGAGATCCAGATAGGCTACGGAGTGTCTAGACTTAGAAAAAAATACCCCAACAACTGAACATCTAGTGTGCAGGCCTCAGGTCTCGCAAATGCGAGGTCGGGCTTCGCAAATGCGAAGCCAATGTCCAGCCTCTGAACTCGCAAATGCGAGGTCCTGGGTCGCAAATGCGAAGGACCATGTTCGCAAATGCGAGGTCATGTTCGCATTTGCGATATCTCCCCGGAAATCCCAGAGTTCGCAAATGCTCGCAAACGCGAGACCCGCAGCCTATTATATCATCTTTTTGACGGGATTTTCCCTTTTTCCAATTTTCTAAAACCCTAAACCTACATAGGCGATTTTCCAAACACCCAAACTTCTCCAAATCATTGGTAAGTGATCTCTAACTAATTTCTTTCAATTCCCAATATTTTTTAACAATGATTTCAACCAAAAATCTAGAATTTTCATGATAAAAATTTGGTTTTTGGGTAGAACTTAGTAATTTCAAAATTTGGGGAATTTTACCTCGAATTGAGGTCGAATTCCAATACCAATTGTATATCCGCGCTCGGGGGAGATTGGGTAAACGAGTTTTGGTCCGAACCTCGAGTTTAGACCAAGTGGGTCCGGGGTAGATTTGTGAAATTGAATAGGAAAACTTAGGAAAATCATTGCTTTTCAATAAAGATGATTCCTTTAGGCTATGATTGATAACATTGAACAAATTGTGATTAGATTCGAGCAGATTAGAAGCAAATTCTAAAGGAAAAGCAATGCTAGAGCGGTGAATTGCTTGCGAAATTGAGGTAAGTGTTTGGTCTAACTTTGACTTGAGGGAATGAATCCCCACTTGTTTGCTATGTGAAATTCATGGGCGTGGTGTATAGGTGAGGTGACGAGTATCTATGCACCACCCAATTTGCCTGTTAAGCATGATCCATTTCCCGTTCCCAATATAATTGATGTTTGTCTTAATTGTTCTATGTTCATTATTGTTTCTATGACTACTTGGCATTGTTATTTTGCTGTTAAATATTGTTGCGGTTATTTTGGAAAGAGCATTGGTTGTTTTAGTTGATTCCCTTGTAGTACAATACGGTTGAGTGATTTGGCATTGTTTCTTTTTGAAATATATATATATATATATATATATATATATATATATATATATATTTGTTGGTTTCATTGTTGATAGGGTATTGATGAAGTTTATGAGAAAAATACATTTTCTTATTTAAGATTGTTGAAACAAAAATATTGTGAAAGGCTTGGCCTGAATTGTAAAATTTATGAATAAATTGATGTGATATGTCTGGTGGGAGCGGGTTGCACGCCACAACAAGGAGTGATAAGGGTGGACATGTGGGATCGGGTTGCGCGCCGCAATAAGAGTAATAAGGGTGATATATTTAGGGAGGAGCAATAAGGGTGGACAAGTGGGAGCGGGTTGCCCGCCGCAACAAGGAGCGATACGGGAGGACATTTATATGTTTACAGATTTGCAAGGATAATAAAGATTTGAAAAGCTTAAATGTTTATTTTACTACTCTTCGTATTTTTGACACTATTTTTATTTAAAGTTAAAGTTTGAAAACTCAGAAATTAGTTGAGACTTGGTTATAACTGAGGCCTAGAAAAGGCGGTTGAGTTATTTTATTATTGTTGCAGTATTTAAATTTATTTGTTTAGATTTCTTTTTTGCGTTATATATTATTGTCACAGGTTTATTGCTAAAGCCCCGACGTAGCCTCGTCACTNAGGTGACGAGTATCTATGCACCACCCAATTTGCCTGTTAAGCATGATCCATTTCCCGTTCCCAATATAATTGATGTTTGTCTTAATTGTTCTATGTTCATTATTGTTTCTATGACTACTTGGCATTGTTATTTTGCTGTTAAATATTGTTGCGGTTATTTTGGAAAGAGCATTGGTTGTTTTAGTTGATTCCCTTGTAGTACAATACGGTTGAGTGATTTGGCATTGTTTCTTTTTGAAATATATATATATATATATATATATATATATATATATATATATATTTGTTGGTTTCATTGTTGATAGGGTATTGATGAAGTTTATGAGAAAAATACATTTTCTTATTTAAGATTGTTGAAACAAAAATATTGTGAAAGGCTTGGCCTGAATTGTAAAATTTATGAATAAATTGATGTGATATGTCTGGTGGGAGCGGGTTGCACGCCACAACAAGGAGTGATAAGGGTGGACATGTGGGATCGGGTTGCGCGCCGCAATAAGAGTAATAAGGGTGATATATTTAGGGAGGAGCAATAAGGGTGGACAAGTGGGAGCGGGTTGCCCGCCGCAACAAGGAGCGATACGGGAGGACATTTATATGTTTACAGATTTGCAAGGATAATAAAGATTTGAAAAGCTTAAATGTTTATTTTACTACTCTTCGTATTTTTGACACTATTTTTATTTAAAGTTAAAGTTTGAAAACTCAGAAATTAGTTGAGACTTGGTTATAACTGAGGCCTAGAAAAGGCGGTTGAGTTATTTTATTATTGTTGCAGTATTTAAATTTATTTGTTTAGATTTCTTTTTTGCGTTATATATTATTGTCACAGGTTTATTGCTAAAGCCCCGACGTAGCCTCGTCACTACTTCGTCAAGGTTAGGCTCGACACTTACTTAGTACATGGGGTCGGTTGTACTGATACTACACTCTGCACTCTTTTGTGCAGATCCAGGTACTAGCCAGCAGTAGAGATTTGTAGAGCAGCCTCCTATTCATTCGGAGACACAGGGTACATGTGCCGGCGTTCGCAGATCCCGCGAGTCTTCTCATATTTTACATACGTTGTTTTATCGTATTTGGAACAGTTATACTATTTCTTTCAGACCAATATTTGTAGTAGTCCTTAGTAGTTCGTGAATTGTGACACCAGACCCTGGGTTAGTCTTAGAGTTATTTATATACTTTGTTCGTTGTTCGTTTTATTTAATTGTTTAATATTTTATATTTGGAGTATTTCATCGGAAATCATTTAAATTAAGCTTACTTTAATTTTATTTATTCATGCTTAAGTAAATAATCAAAGGAAATTAGTTAATCGAATTCTAACATTGGCTTGCCTAGCAAGTGTGGTGTTAGGCGCCATCACGATCCCTAAGGTGGGAAATTTGGGTCGTGACAAGTTGGTATTAGAGCACTAGGTTACTTAGGTCTCACAATTCATGAACAAACTTGGTAGAGTCTGAAGGATCGGTACAGAGACGTATGTACTTATCCCTCGAAGGCTATTGAGTTAGGAAACAACTCCATTTTTATTTCTACTCCATCGTGTGATTCTTGTATCCCTAAATACTGACTAGATTCTTCTATTCTCTCGCAGATGGCGAGAGCACGTGCTTCATCTTCCGCTGATTAGAATTCTGGTCCTCCAACAGCAGCAGCTCCTACTAGGGGCAGATGCCGAGGTAGGGGCAGGACTTAGCCCATTTCTCAGGCAGCAGCCCCAGCCGCGGAACCCCATATTGAGATAAATGAGGAGGTTCCGGATTAGACTGTTCCAACGAGACCAGATCAGGTTCCCGAGGGGTTTATTGCTACCCTGGTTCTTCAGGATGCTTTGGTCCGTTTAGTGGGATTGATGGAGAGTGTGGCCCATGCAGGCACATTCCCTGTTGCTGCAGTCGTATCTCAGGCTGGAGGAGAGGTCCAGACTCCTGCTACCCACACTCCAGTCAAGACTACTCCTCAAGTTCAGACCCGAGTAGCTAATCCCGTTGGGGTAATTCAGCCAGTTACAGCGGTGCCGCCCGTTAATGGAGCAGTTATGTCTACCGATGCTCTGTGGAGACTTGACAAGTTCATTAAGTTATTCCCTGTCCATTTCAGTGATGCTACTTTAGAGGACCCTCAGGAATATCTGGATAGTTGTCATGAGGTGTTACGCAATATGGGTATTTTGGAGACCAATGGGGTCGATTTCACGACTTTTCAAATGACTAGTTTCCGCCAAGCAATGGTGGAGGGACTATTTGTCTACTAAGCCAGATGGATCACTTGCTATGACTTGGGATCAGTCTCTCATCTCTTTTTGGAGAAGTTCTTACCTGTCACTACTCGAGAGGATAAGTGTCGTCAGTTTGAGTGACTTCAGCAGGGCAGCATGACTGTGACTCAATATGAGACTCGTTTTGTGGATTTGGCTAGACATGCTATTCTTATATTGACCACATAGAGGGAGAGGGTCAGGCGATTTATTGATGGCCTTGCTCATCCCATCAGGTTGCAGATGGTCAAGGAGACGGGGTCCGAGATTTCTCTTCAGGATGCAGCTAATATAGCTAGGAGGGTTGAGTCAGTTCTTGGGATGGGAGGTCAGGGGTCAGATAAGAGACCTCGCCATTACGGTGGTTTCAGTGGTGCCTCATCTGGAGGCGGGACTTCATATAGCAGAGGCCATTCCATTCATTACTACATGTTTCATATGGTACTTCAGGGGGTCGTGGTTCTTATGTGCCTCCTTCTGCTCATCCAATCTACAGTGCTCCTTCAGCTCCGATCAGAGCACCTCCTCTGCAGAGTTATTATCGTGGTCAGCCGGTTTGTTAGGGTCAATCCTCATATCAGGAGGGATGTTTTGAGTGTGGTGAATATGGTAACATTCAGAGAGCTTGCCCAAAGTTTCTGAGTAATCAGCAGCAGTACCAGGGTTCTCGTGCCATAGTTCCGGCACCAGCTGCAGCACCACCTGTCCAGCCAGCAAGGGGTAGAGGTCAGGTAGTTAGAGGTAGAGGTCAGAATGTTAGAGGTGGAGGACAGATAGCTAGAGTTGGAGGACATATAGCTAGAGGTGGAGGTCAGCCTGCTGAGGTGGAGGTCCTCCTAGAGGTGTGGTTCAGGGTGGCGGGGCCCAACCCCGACTATATGCATTTCCAGCCAGGCCTGAGGCAGAGTTCTCCGAAACTGTTATTACAGGTATCATCTCAGTCTGTGATGGAGTTGCTTCAGTTTTGTTTGATCCCGGGTCTACTTATTCGTATGTTTCATCCTATTTTGCCTCGTATTTCGATGTTCCCCCGCGAGCCCTTGAGTGTTCCTGTTTATGTGTCTACACCGGTGGGGGATGCGATTGTGGTAGATCGAGTATATCGTTCGTGTGTGGTAGTCATTGAAAGTCTTAAAACTAGTGTTGATCTCTTGCTTCTAGACATGGTTGACTTCGATGTTATATTGGGCATGGATTGATTGTCGCACTATCATGCCATTTTAGACTGTCACGCCAAGACAGTTACCCTAGCCTTACCAGGGTTGCCTCGACTAGAATGGAAAGGGACTCCTGGTCATTCTCCTAGCCGAGTAATTTCATATGCTAAGTGTTTAACCCAAAAAATAGCTTTCAAGGTCAAAGCAATAATTTTGTATGACGGGTCACAAGCAACCGATTCAATCCGAAAGATATAATTTTTGTTAATACAACATGATAGAGAAGTGGAAAATAAATTCAACGACAGGTAATATAATAAAAATAAAGCAGAGAAGAAATAATTATTATTGAATAATCCTTGGCAGGATGTTGAGCCGAACGGAGCTTAAAGGGCCAAACTGTGGCTAACTTGTAAGCAAGATGACATGAATTACAATGTATAGAATTGTAGAGAAGAAAGTTAGATCCCCCGTTTGTGATAAAACTATGTCTATTTATAGGGATAAATCTAAGTAACCATTCTCCTTGAATAATGGGTCCATTATGAGCATTTACTCAACCCATCCATTACTTTTGGAAGACTTGTAACAGCTGTGTAAATGCTGAAATTTCGTAACTGATGAGTTAATTCCGTAACTGATGAGTTAATTCCATAACTGATGAGTCAATCCCGTGGCTGATGAGTCATTCCTGTACCTGTTGAGTCAATCTTGTGCCTGCTGGGTCAATCTCGTGCCTATTTAGTCAATCTCGTGCTTGTTGAGTCAATCTTGCAATTGATTTCCTTGTTCTGACCGTTACAATCATTTATTGCATTTATTGTACGTTACATAATTTATTTGTAACTGATGGAGTAATGGTGATAAATCCCATATAATCCGGGATTAATTGATTCCTTCCTCATTTGTAATTATGAGATATTCTCCCGCACCTGTTCCGAGCTATTTATGATGACATGTTCCGAGGCTATCAGGCACGGTATGAATATGTTCGGTCCCGGGGGTGTTTCACATATCATCTTTACATGTCATTTTTCACATTTCTCTAAGATTTGCTGACACGTGTTGCCATTTAGTAGACCCACATGGCGAGTCTATTTTTCGTCAATACATATAGTCCCCCCACTTTCCGATTATTCACTGTGATATGACCGGGAAGTGAAAGATTTGATCCTTTTCTCCCTTGCCTCTGCCTCATTAAAAATCTTGCCGAAAAAATCCAATAGGAAAAAAAAAGGACGAAGGAAAAAAGAGTGCACAACTTATAGATTCATATGACAACTCCAACGCTCATGTTCGTTTCAACAATAATCAGTTGGTTTACCCCTGTCTTGTTTCGGTGTTTGAAGACAAATATTTTCCTTATGTTTGGCAAGTTTGATATATACATTTTGGCTTTATTTTTTGCCTACTTTAATATTTGAGTTTTTGTTTCACCCTTTGTTATTTGTCTTTGCATTAAAAATGCTTCAATACTTCGTGTCTTTTCGAGCACGATTTATAAAAGAGGGCCCTTTTTGATCGACACTTAATGAATAAGACGTCTCAACTTCATAATGGTGTAAATATGCAATAGAGAGATAGGAATTTTTCACATGTTTAAGAATATTTTTGAAGAAAGTTTTCTGTTTGAACTTTCACAACATTTTACATGTGTTTGATCATCGTCTAAAACTCATGTTGCAACTGTTTTCGTTGAACATGTTTTATATGCACTTGTATTTCGTAACTGTTTTTCTTATGTAACAGCTTTTTCGAATTAATACAAGAGAATAATTGTATTTCGTTCGTAACAGTTTTTGGAAAGGTAGGTTTTTTACCCGTAACTGTTTTTATTGATAACAGTTTTCAATAATCTCGAGGGAAATGCTTTTTCATCCGTAACTATTTTATTCGATAACAGTTTTTCAAATGAATACAAAGATTTTGATCTTTCATCCGTAACTGTTTTATTTGATAATAGTTTTCAATATGAGTACAAAGATTTCATAAGTGTTTTTAGTTACAACAGTTTTTTGAATGAGTACGAAGATGATGATCTTTTATCCATAACAATTTTTTGTTACAACAGTCTTCTTTTGAATAAGTACAAAGATGTGCATTTCTTACTCATAGGTAATATTTTGCCTTTTAACATGAACATATTTGAAGGTTTTTTCTGCCTTTTAACCTGAACATGTTCGAAGATTTATTGGATCAGGCTTTGTTTGAGTCTTCAGCTCTTTCGATTTTGCTCGTATCACTTGACTTGTTGGGTAGATGGATCTTCAGGATCGAGCTTTGACTTTTTGATAGTCTTCCTTGCTTCGTCTTTGCCTTCCATATTGTATAGTCCCTAAGTGTTTGAGCTTTGAGGAATGAAATCTCGAGCACTTGACTATTCCTTCCTTGTGGTCCTTTTCCTGAAAAGAAAAAACATTCAGGACTCGAAGGTATATAGTTTTTAGATGATGACTGCTTAACCCTTTTTATTTCATCAAAAGGGTTGTCACCTAGACCGGGAATTCAGTTACTTCCGCATGTCTTTCGGGTCTAATATCATCATTTGGTACTTTAGGAAATTTATCCGAGTACTAACTTTTTATGAAACTTTATGAATTTATTTGAGTGCTCATATTTAGTCTTACAGACTTGAAATATATATTTGGATGCATCATTACATGTGCGATGTCTTAATGTTGCACCCTTAGGTGTCTCACTTTTAAATAAAAGAGGCCCTTTATATATTTAAATGTTATGAAAATGACGTCTCCTTTTCATTTAGGTGTAAAATAGGATCGATTGATCTGAGTTGACTTTTAGTCTGTGGAAGTATTAATCCTGGTAGGATTTCCTGGAGTATTGATCTCGGTAAGACATTGAGTCTGAGGGAATACTGATCCCAAATAAATATAGATCTTAGTAGAATTGTCTTGAAGAGACATTAAATCTGATTGGTTTTGAATCCAAATTGGAGTATATGAACATACTTCCACGTACAGAAGGACACATGTCCAAAATAATATTTGAGATGTTCGGGATAACCGATCCGAGTCATAATATAATTAGCCATTAAGAAAGGCTTTTTAACTTGAATGGTCGTTGCTGGGCCGAATATAAGCCATGTGTTTGTTCAAAGTGATCTTTATTCTGATGGCTTGTTTGCATACATTTATGTTGACTTGAACATAAAAGCCTTGTTTATTATCGTGGGATTCTTGACTCGACATGGAGTTCTTGATCATTTTTGTGTAAGAGAAGTATATGCATTTTTGAAGATCTCATTCAACACTGTTTGAAGTGTTTATGCTTGCTATGAGCAATACAACTGACTGAGTTGAGATTGTGGTAAATAATGTCGGAATACTCTTAGAAATTTATCTCCCAAAGCAATCGATTGTTTGAATCACTTCTTATAATGTCAAGTCGGATTGACTAATCTTCAAGTATAAGTGATCTCCCTAGTGTTTGAGTTTTGAGGTATGAGGACTCAAACACTAGAATCATAATTTGACAGTCCCCAGTTTAATAATCTCGGATATGATAGCCAGTTCCATTGTTGATGGACTTTCAAATGGCCCAGTTAAAGCATAGAGACGGTATCGTAGCTCTTTCTTTGTTTTTTACTCTGGCCGGGAACTACGGAGGTTCCAAAATGTTGTCGAGGATCACGCGATATCTTGCCTTATTACCGGAGTGATTTTTGCGGCTTTCTTTGTAGATTTCTCGCATCATATATTTTGTTTGTTGGTACACGTGACATTTTAGCTTTTGGAGCCTTGAATATTCTCAAATATGATTCTCCTCCAACAAGACAGTACCGGATGAGTTACACTCAGAGTTTGTCGAGAGCGTGCTTGTTTGTGGGTAAAGTCCCATTCTGCAAGTAATCAATAAAGTTATTATGCCAATATTAAATTAGTCGGGCTTACCTCATTTTTATTCTAATTGATGATAGATCAGGGATCGCCTAGATAAGGGATGACTCGATCATGTTATTGTTTGATCCAGAAATGATATTTCTCAATAAGAGTTCGGAGTTACTTCTGGAGTCAGTGATATCAGCAGTAGATCCGAGACTAGCACATCCGACTTGATTTTCTTGGGCTGCATAGTTTTCTTGGATTTGATCAATCGTCAAATCAATATTTTTGCTCTGAGTCCCCCAACTAATTCAAGCCTGTATCACATGTTTTATACTCATCTTTGTTGTTAGTAATAAACTAACTTTTGTGAAATCTAAATAATTTTTCTGATAGGAATTAAGCATTGTCCTTAACCCATGACTTTTAATACTTGTGGACTTAGTTGTGTAAAAGGTCCAGATCCCGAGAATTATCTCAGAAATAACGTGTACTTTGATTTCAGCTTCTGGTAATATGCTCAAGCAAAGATTAGTCATGAAATCTGCTAAACTTGTGATTTTCTTGCCGTCTGTGGCTGATAAATAATATCATATTCCATAAGTTTGACTACTCATTTAGCTAGTCTTCCTGACAGTTCTCGTTTATGCAATATATTGTATAACGAAAACATAGTGGCTACGAGAATTGAATGATATTGACAATAAAGCCTTAAATTTAGGGCAATAGCAATTAATGTCATCTTCTCAAAATATAGATATGCAATTTCCATGTCTAAGAGCATTCTATAATAGATAAGAGATTGTGTACCTTTCTCTGCTTGAATTAAGATTGCATTTACCCAGACATCCGAGACAATGTAGAATTTCTTCCTTCTTGAGTAATTGACTAAATAAGATCAACAATTATTATTTTCAAGTTTTTTTTTTGTAAACTTCTATTTTTGTAACTTAAACATAATTTTCACTATAAAAAGCATATAATTCATTGAAATAGGTTACATACGCAAAGCGCGTGCTCTAAAACTTGTTGATCTAAAAATAAAATAAGTGTTGTCCCCGGTCAACCACTAGACAACTTCCATTCGTTTCAAGCGTAAAAGAATTTTTTATATTTGTCAAAGTCATAATTCTCCACTGTAATATGAAGTGAAGTTAAGCAAGACATCGTTACGAACTTACCATTCTACACAAATTGAAATTAAACATATCAAACCATATCAAACTAATTTGGTACGATAATGTATAATATTTTTAATTAAAAAAATTAAAAATTTAATATTGTCGAACTGAAAATTTCAAAACCATATGGTACCGTACACTCTCCTTTCTGTCCAACGATGTTCATAGGTTTAATCCAGGTATTTTTTATTTATAATCCGCAAGTTATCCATTTTAAGAAAAGAATAATATAATACGATTCATATTTGATCCGCTTTTAATAAAATATTCGATCCATTTTATATTGGACGGGATTGGATGAATGTTTGCAAAGTTTAGTCATTGTACCAGCACCTGGTCTCCGTATAACATAGATTTCGACTATATAACAAAATGATAAGCCACGTATGTTAGGGTGCCTTATAATAATTATCACATGAGTCTTTTTTCTCAAATTTTCTCTTAAGTCTAAACAAAACATTTACTCGTCTTTCATCTATTTGTTCTCAATTACTCTTAAATATCAAGAAGAAGCAAAAAAGAAAAATGTCAACCAAAAGTGCACTAAATTCTTGCTATGTGTGTCAGATCCGGGAAGAATCGAATCACAAAGGTATATTGTATGTAATATTATCTTATATTTCTGTATAGATTATTTTCACTACTTGAACTCGTGATAAGGCCAACCAAAAGAACCGTAAATAAAAAAAAAGAGTTTTTTACACGCTTGATGTTTTTTTAACTATTATTTATAAAAATAGCACTATTTATTGTTTATTTCGTAAAGAGCACTTTTTTTTCATTAATAGCACATTATAAAAATTAAGCTCAACATCTAATAAGTTAACTGACTCACTAATCACGGGAAGTACTTTTTTTTGTCCATCTCCATTCTCCCTTTACAATATTCATCTTCTTCACTCTATTTTTTGAAAATCTGATGTGTATCTGAATGTCACCTAAATCAAGATGTATTGATTTATACATCTTTTATACTCTTTTATACAAATAATTATTAATTCTCCATTCAAATTGCTTATGTTTAGGGATTAATAATTAATATTTTTGTTTTAATAGAATTGTGTGCTACAAATATAAATATTTTCCTACCATATTTGTAATATTGAATTTCATGCTAAGAAATTATTATATTTCTTTTAAATTGTGACAGTTACGTAAAATAAAAATAAAAAATAGTTAAAAGCACAATTACGTTATTTCCCGCAGGAAACATGATGGGGGTGTTAAGATAATGGAAATAGACAGAGCGAAAGATTAGTATTAACGGATAATAAAACCTTATCCGACAGTCGCAGGTCTTGGATGAATGAGGCTTTAAAGGTCAGCAAAAATTCTACTAACTCTCCGTCAAGAGCTAAAGACCCAAAACTCGCATTTCAAACAGTTTTCCCATTTGTAAGATGCAGATGCCAACACCAATCCGAGCTCCAACTTGGGTCTCAAGGCGAAGACATTTCGAGCAGAAATTATGGGACTTAGACAAATGCAGAGACATTAACCAACTGAAGCAAATGCAAGCAATTGTATACAAATCCAATCTTCAACAAGACCCTTTCATTGCTCCCAAACTAATTACCGCTTTTTCTCTTTGTCGCCAAATGGGTTCTGCTTTAAAAGTCTTTAGTCAAGTTCCTGACCCTAATGTGCATTTGTACAATGCTTTAATCAGAGCTCATATTCACAACTTTAACCCATCTCAAGCTTTTGCTACTTTCTTTGATATGCAGTGTGCTGGTATTTTTCCTGATAATTTTACGTTTTCGTTCCTGTTAAAGGGATGTTCGGGGAAGTGTTGGTTGAGTGTTGTGAGTATGATTCATACTCATGTTGTGAAATGGGGTTTTGAGGATGATATTTATGTGCCTAATTCGTTGATTGATGCGTATTCTAAGTGTGGGGTAGTTGGTGTACGAGCTGCAGGTCAGTTGTTTCGGGGTATGAAGGAGAGAGATGTTGTTTCTTGGAACTCTATGATTAGTGCGTTGTTGAAAGTGGGTGATTTGAGCGAAGCGCGAAAGTTGTTCGATGAAATGCCTCAAAGAGACAGGGTTAGTTGGAATACTATGTTAGATGGATATACAAAGGCTGGGGAAATGATTGTGGCGTTTGAATTGTTTAAAAAGATGCCGTTGAGGGATGTTGTCTCTTGGTCCACGATGGTCTCGGGTTATTGCAAAGTGGGGGATTTGGAGATGGCTCGGATGTTATTTGATAAGATGCCTTCTAAAAATCTGGTCTCGTGGACGATAATGATATCAGGATATGCTGAAAAAGGGCTTGTAAAGGAGGCAATTGGGTTGTATATGCGAATGGAGGAGGCAGGTTTGAAGCTTGATGTTGCGGCTATTGTTAGCATTCTAGCTGCCTGTGCAGAATCAGGCATGCTTAGTTTGGGTAAAAGAGTGCACGATTCCGTCGAGAGGAGCACGTACAAGTGTAGTACTCTGGTTTGTAATGCCTTGATTGATATGTATGCCAAGTCTGGTTGCTTGCATAAGGCTTATGATGTCTTTAACGGGCTGAAAAAGAGAGATTTGGTTTCTTGGAATGCGATGATTCATGGGTTGGCTATGCATGGACGTGGAAAGAAGGCACTTGAGCTTTTCTTTAAGATGAAGCAAGAAGGATTTGCGCCTGATAAAGTGACATTAGTTGGTATCTTGTGTGCGTGCAATCATACTGGTTTGGTAGATGAGGGAATAATTTATTTCTATTCTATGGAGAAAGATTATGGGGTAATCCCTGAAATAGAACATTATGGTTGTCTTATTGATCTTTTAGGTCGTGGTGGCTATATTAAAGAAGCTTTCGATCTTGCACGAAAGATGCCACTTGAACCAAACATTAAAATTTGGGGTTCCCTTTTAGGGGCTTGCAGGATGCATAAAGCTGTTGAACTTGCGGATGACGTGCTTAACCTCCTAGTTAAATTAGAGCCGACAAATGCTGGAAAACTTTCTGCACTGTCAAATATTTATGCTGTGGCAGGAGACTGGAATAATGTTGCTAACATAAGGTTGATGATGAAGAGCATTGGCAGGCCAAAGCAATCTGGTGCTAGCTTATTAGCATTGAATGATGAATACCATGAGTTCACAGTGATGGACAAATCTCACGTCAAATCAGACAAGATTTATCATATGATAGACGGATTAAGTCAGCATCTTAAATTACTTTGTCCTGTTCCAGTGGGTTTTTGCGATGAATGATTAGTTTCATGAACATAGATGAGTCATCTTATATCGGACCAGATATCTGAGATTGATGCAGTAAATCAACACTTGTAAATATTTTCCCTAGAAAACTATTATGGAATGACACAAACTGCCATGATGAGTATGACTCCTGAGATCAATCTCTCACAAAGCAGCAACGACACTTGAAATAAAGGTGAGATTTGTTGTACGCTCTTCTCTCCTATATCCTGCCTAGATCAACAAGTTAGTAAATAATACTGAAGAACACTTCTCATGGTCAATGCTTGTGCATAATATACCTAACTTTGTGGAAAATACGTTTTATATAATGATGAGTTGAGAACAAGCATCGTTCTGTAGTCTGTTATAATGAAGCTGTACTTCCAATACAGATTTAGTCTTTGGATATCTCCAATATTTCAGGAAAAAGTTATTTAGTCCTCAACTTCTTAATAGTTAATCTGTTACTGTCTTATCCCTGTGCTAGATGTGCAATGCCAGGTAAATTTTACTGTGGTTAAAACGGATCTAACTCCGTTAAAGCAGGAAGATGCTCCAAAAACAGTGAAAATTATGGTTGTTCTTGATATTAAATTATACGGTCCATGTTGCTGCTTAATTCTGTCATTTCACTGATGTCTCGTAGAAGCAGTGATAAATGTCCATCTGTAATTACCTTTGAGGTGATATTAGGGATTTATGCTACTTAAATATTTCGCAAATGATCATCTAGAGCAGATTGTCCATCCGAAGGGGCAAGTCCTTTTGTATATGCAATTAAGGTGATATGACAAGAAAAATATGCTTTCCTCTTGTGGCAAAGGCAAATCAACCTGAACAGATCAGTCTAACAAATCATTCAATCAGCTAGAAATGCAACTGGTTAGGCTCGATTTTCTAGCCTTCGTGGTGTATATATAACCAATGTCCTGTGGCAACCCCATTAAGATTAAAAATATAGGAGCTCTTGGGAAAACCTGGAAGATCAGGTGCATCAGCTGTAATCTGATATTATTGTAGAACGTCTTCAGCTGATTAAAGAGGAACTAGCTACAAAAAGCAGCAGACTATAAGCTCACTTAAAGTTGGAATCTCTTGCTACTATCGGGGGCGGTCCTTCCATAAAGCAAGTAAAGCAACCACATTAGGCCCCATATTTGTGGAGACTCCATTTTTTGTTACACATAATAAACTATGTATAAGTTTAAAAAAGAGTTTTGTAAAGTGAAAAAGTTTGATTTTTTTCTAACAAATATAGAGAACAAGGATTTGCAAATGCTATGATTTCTACCAAGGAAATTGCATTTGAAATGAATATCGAACCCGAAATTTGTAAGAAACATGTGATATACAGGAAGTGACAATTTTATGCCAACGTTGATAATGAAATCTCAAAATCTTTTTAGAGTTGATTACTTTTATACTTATATAACAAACAATGCTATTTTATCACTTCAAAATAGATTTGAACAATTCAAATCATATGAAAATACTTTTGGTTTTCTATTTGGCCGTAAAAGCTAAGATCACTAGATGTTGGAAATTTGAAATAATATTGCCTTAATCTTGAATGTTCCTTGAAGCATAATAATCAATTTGATATTGATGGTTTAAATTTATTTTTTGAATTAAAAATATTAAGGAAAATAGTACAATCAGAAGATAACAGTTTAATTGATACACTTAATCAAACAAAAAGATTTAATTCTTTTCCAAATGCTTAAATTGCTTATGGAATAATGTTCATGACTCATGTTATCGTTTCTTCAGCGGAAAGATGTTTTCAAAATTAAAATTGATAAAATCTTACTTAAAAACAACAATGTCACAAGAAAGATTAAGTGGATTAACTATATTGTCAATTGAGAAATACTTATTAGAAGTTATTGATTATAAGAAAATTAAATAATAAAAAAAAAAATTAAAAAGTTAAGGCCCTTATAAAGTTGGGCTTAAGGCCACAAAATTCGTTGGCCGCCCCGGCTACTATGTTCTTGGCTTTTCATGTCTTAGTTCGGCCTTCAAAAGCTTTCAGTTTTTGGTCTGTTAATTGTTGCGATTAGGAAATGCTCTTTTAGCAATTTGGTAAACTTCTCTGTTGTCTATTTTCTGTGTTTTGCTTGGTTTGAGGGGCGAAATAACTAAACAAGCCATTTCAGCTGGATCAATGATACAGTTTCTTCCTTGTGCAGAATATTATCTTTGCCTAACTAGGTATCTTTCTCTGAACTGAAATACTGATTGAAGAACACCCAATTTCTTGTTGGATTTGCTCTATTGACTCTCAGGAAGTCATGTACGTATTGCTCATAATTGTCAAACCTATTTTTAGAAATTAATATTATGATATGGAAGTCCAAAATAAATACCAGTATGAAAAAGTAGACGAGAGTGTGTAAAAGGAAAATGTAAAAGGCCTAGCTAATTTTCGACTGGTAATTGAAAAATAATCAGCGCTTTCAAAGTCAGTGAGAAATAACCACTATTTTGCTGTAACACGGAAAGTTCCAGCATAATATACTGAAGATTGGTGCACTTGTGTATGAACTTTCAGCATAATATACTGAAACTCGAGTATATTATGTTGAAGTTTACATATAAAAACTTCGAACTCCAATATATTATGTTGGAATATTTTCTATGATTATTTTTCAATTACCACTTCTAAATATGAGTATTTTTGAATTATCACCCGAGGAAAATATCAACACGAGACTAACCATAGGTGGGTGTGCGAGCATGTTACCCATTGATTGCTGAAAGGTGGATGTGAATTTATTGAAAGAGTTAAAGCACTCTATTAATTTTTAATTGCCTCATTATTCATTCTTAGGATTCTACGGTTAGTTGGCCTATCATTTCTAATATCACTCCAAAAATGACTTCATGAATTTTTTCCATTTATCCTTACTAAACAAAATATCAAATATGACTAACCATTTCTTTCTTTTTCTTTTTCTTTTTCCTCTTTCTTGAAGTAAGTAGTACGAAATTTAGATCCTCACCTTCAATCTAACTTGTACTTCTTTTGTTTTATTTTATATGAATCTTTTTTTTGTGTGGTTAAAATCAAAACTTTATTTAACCAAGCATAATATTTACATTCCCCTAGCTCATATGGACTCTAGAGCTAGCTCCTATACATCATATCTATAAGCAATTTTCTATTAAAAAAATATCAAAATAACATTTTCTGCTATCAATACCTAGCTTCTAATTAAAGACTATCTAGCTAGGATAACTGTTGAGTTGTTCTAATTCCATTTTCCAGTTAGCTACTGTCTGTCCTTGTATGTGCAGCGCCAGAACGATCTCCTTGATTCTCTTGTTGCATGTTGTCTCTTTCCCTTGAAATCTTCTATTGTTTCGCTCAGCCCATACATGATAAACCGCTGCTGTAAATATGAACACTAGTATTTCTCCCTTGGTTCTGTTTACATCTACTTTTGCTATCCACTCAATCTCCTCATCTCAACTTCCTATCTGATGCTTTACTTCTTTCCAACTCAACATTTTATCCCACATGCTTCTAGAGTATCAATAATCAAATAGTAAATGCTCTAGTGTTTCCTCAACATTTTTTCTGCACATTACACAATCTTTGCTCACTAATATTCCCCATTTCTGCAATCTCTCGACTGTAGCCAATCTCCTATGCAGTGCCAACCAAAGAATGAACTGGTGCTTAGGCATTGCTTTAGAGGCAATAATTAGTCTTTTCTAGTTAACTTTTTGATATTGAGGTCTTGAGGCAATGTATAACTTCTTAATACTGAACTTACCTTTCTTACAATAGTTACTCAGATTTTCATTAGGATTGTTCTGACTGAACTAATCCCTTACATTAAAAATCTTCTTTACTATCCGACATGCTTCTTTGGAGTACTCATGTTTCCAATATTTCTGTTTTTTATATAAAAGTTGTGAACCCACTGAATCCACAAAGTATCCTTTCTTTCAGTTATAGCCCATAGTAACTTGCATAGAGCAACCTTATTCCAATAATGAAGATCCAAAATGTTAAGTCCACCTGCTGATCTTGGCTTACATATAGTGTCCCAAGCTATCGAGGCTCTACTAGAAGGTTCATTTCTTCCGGTCCATAGGAAAGTTCTACATGTTGTAACTATCATCTTAATGATTTTCTTAGGTAATAAGAATACTTGTGCCTAGTACGTTTGCATCTCAAAAACCACACTCTTCAGCAGCTGAAGTCTCCCACTGTAGGACAAGAATTTAGCTGTCCAACAGTTAATTATCTTTTCAACCAGAGGCATCCATTGTTGAACAGATAGCTTCTTTGAAGATAGCGACACGCCTAAATACTTGAATGTAAGATCTCCTAGAGTGAACTGTATTTCCTCCATTATCTGTTCTTTAAATTCTTTAAAAACCCCAGCAATATACAATGCACTCTTCTCCATATTAGCCTTCAGTCCTGAAACCTCAGAAAAATGATTGAATCTCCCCAGCAATAATTGGATTGAAATCCTGTCTTCTCTACAACATAGGATCAGATTATCCGCAAAGTAGATATGTGTTATATGATTCCTGGAGCATTTTGGGTGGTAGTTAAAGTCTGGAATTTGTTTAAGCTTCTTCAAAGATCTATTTAGATATTTCATCACCAACAAAAATAAGTAAGGAGACATAGGGTCTCCTTGTCTTAACCCTTTTTTTGCTTGGAGCTTTTTGTGTTAATCCCCCATTCAATAACAAAGAATAACTGACTGTGGTCACACAACCTATTATCAATTGTCCAAACTCCATCAGAATCATCCTTAAGAAAGGCCACTCCACAGAATCATAAGTTTTCCTTATGTCAACTTTAATGCAGCATTTAGGTGAAACCCCTTTCTGAGTGTATCCTTTCACCAACTCATGTGCTATAATCACATTGTCCAATATGTTTCTCCCCTCTATGAATGATGACTGAGCAGGTCCCACAATAGAGTCAACTACCAACTTCAATCTAGCTGTAATGATCTTTGATATAATCTTATACAGAGTAGTACAACATGCTATTAGTCTAAACT
Source organism: Nicotiana undulata (assembly GCA_005239495.1). Classification (NCBI taxonomy): domain Eukaryota; kingdom Viridiplantae; phylum Streptophyta; class Magnoliopsida; order Solanales; family Solanaceae; genus Nicotiana; species Nicotiana undulata. Next base: position 77,399 of record ML263502.1, on the reverse strand, counting down.
CTTTGACAGATCTTGGACTTGTAATCTTTGGAACCAAAGTCTCTGTGGTGTAGTTTATACTTTTCAGCATTCTGCCTTTGATGAAGAACTCTTGAATTGCTTTTTTGACTTCTCCTCCAATCAAACTCCAGTAGGTTTTGAAGAATTCTGCTGGGAATCCATCAATTCATGGGGCCTTATCATTTGGCAATTCTCTAACAACTTTATCAATTTCCTCCTCTGTTACTTGTGCACTAAGGAGTTGTTGTTGCTCCTTACTAAACAATGTCTATCTCTGGCTATTTCAATATCAATACAAGGTAGTTCTCTAGCTGATGTACCCCAATAGAGTTTGGAAAAAACCTCTAAATTCTTGTTCTATCATAACAGTATCGTCAATTTATCCCCTTGATCATTAAAAATTGCTGATATTTTGTTCCTTGCTTGTCTGGCCTTCAAGTGATCATTAAAGAATTTTGAATTTTGATCATCTGCCTGAATCCACATTGCTCTAGATCTTTGACTTAGCATATGTTCATCGATAGCTTCCCATTTTTTGATTTGTACTAGCATCTCCTTCTCTTTATCTATTAACAGACTGTTAAAAGGGTCTTCATCAATTTCTCCTTGAACATTTTTCAACTGTTCTCCGGCATGTCCTATCTTTTTCTCCAATGAATTCAGTTCTCTATTCATAGTCTTTGTTTTCTCCTTTAGCTTTTGCAACTTCCTCCAGATTGAAAACATATTATATCCCTAAATATTTGGCTCCATACCTCTTTAACTGCTTCTTCAAACTTCTTCTGATTAAGTAACACAATATATAATCTGATAGGTTTTGGCAAATGATTTCTCATGACCTCAGTGTTGATAATGATAGGAGAATGATCCGAGACACCTGGCAATTCAAAAACTGCTTCAAGACTACTATAATGAGTTAGCCAAGAAACATTTCCAAATGCCCCGTCTATGTTACTATATATTCTATCTTCTGCATCTCTTTTATTACACCATGACCATTCACACCCTTTCCTGTTCAATTGCCCCAGTCCAATATCCCCATTGCATTCTTGAAAATCTATTATTTCAACTTGCTGAACTGGTTGACCATTAAGTCTATCATGAACAGACAATACATTGTTGAATTCTCCAATAACAAGCCAATCCTCCTGCATGTTGTGATTAATCTGTCTTAGCTGCTTCCGTAGTTCCTTTCTTTCATTTAGCTTATTCTTCCCATACACAAAAGTAATGTAACTTGAGAAGTTTGATCCCTTATCCTTCACCATACAATGTACCAATTGAGAAGTAGCCCAATTATATGAACCTGAATTATACTGTCTTTCCAGAATAATCAAATTCTCCCATTATCTGTCACAGCTTCATCTGAATACATTTTTCATTCCCTGCTAAACTTCTTTTTCACTTTCATACGACTTCTAGGTTTTATTCTTGTCTCAAGGCAACATAGTAAAGTTACTCTTTGATTAAGCAAAAAGGCCTTGAGTTCTTTTTGCTTATAGGGCTTATTAAGCCCCCTTATGTTCCAAAAGCTGATAATCATGGAGGGTTCTCCTCATTTAGGCTAATCCCTTCAGCCACTCAACCAGTGTTGTTATCCTCTTGTATTGATTGTGGACTGTATCTATTCCTATTCAACATGCTCAGAATTTCTTTCTCTATTAATACTCCATTTTGCTGTGTAATTACTTTATCTTTCATCTTCTGTTTACCTCTGGACTTCTGAAATGTCTGCATTTCCATTTCCTTTCAACTATTCTTTTTGCTCTGTCCTGTTGTTCCTATGTTGGTTTAGTATTCTGCTCTTTCTGTACTTCTGGTTTTGCAATTAGATGGTCATCCTCTTGTTCTTGTTGTTCAATGCTTTGTCCCTTCTGCTCTAGTACTTGTTTACCAACATGCTTACCCCTCTATTGCTTTTTAATCTAGTTCTTTCCCATCTTCCCATGTCTTTGTTTCTGTTTTCCAACATGTTCTACGTATCCATCACTTGACTTCTTATTCACAGTCTTCTCACACTTCTCATCATGAAGTCCTATTTGACAACATTGCTCACAGAACATAGGTTTCCATTCATATTCCAGAACTTTTTCTCTATAATGACCTTACTCTTCCTCAACTAACATAGTATCAGGCAGTTCCTGTGAGACATCCATCTCCACCAGCATACGTGCATAGGATACCCTTTCTCCTTCAGCTGTAAGTCTATTTGTGCATATAGGTTTTCCTAAGTAGCTGGCTATTTTCCCCAAATTTTCCTGAGTCCAGTACTGTATAGGCAGTACTGGGAAAATCACCCATATAGGTATTTTCCGAGTCAATTCCTTGTTCATCTGAAAATTTGTCTCCCACTGCTTCAGAATCATGGGTCTATTATGATATGTATAAGGTCCTTGTTGTATGAGACTGTTCTTATCTTCCTAAGAATTAAATCGAAAGATAAAATATCCATCATCATGTAAAAACACTTGAGGTGCAGTAATAAAATTTCACACTCCATACACGAACTTTAGCATCTCTCTAAAAGAGGGATTTCCACCCAATACATACCCAATTACCGTCTCCTTCCATTTTTGAGTTTGCTCTGCAACTTCTCTACTTCCTTCATTACTGGAGGATAGTATTCCAATTTCATTCCCTGTTGCAAAGCTCTGTCTCCTTTTACCACATCAGCTAAAGACGACTCCGATTGAGTAGGTTCTGCTCGACTTACCGAAAAATTTAGCTTCCTCGCTGCATTATTAGCATCTACCTCCACTGATCTCTCTTCATTGATACATTTCAAAGTTTGCATGACCGTTGGAGCGCTACCCATCCCAGTCATCCAATGAACTAGCTGCATTTGACCTATCAATTGTGGCACTCCTGATTCTGGTGTTACCATTCTTCCTCCGTCGTCCTCTTCCGGTATCGGAAGCGGTGCAATTGGTTGAGATTTCCGTCTGGCCATCGTCGTTATGCGCACATTAGCTTCCTTGCTTAACGTGCGCCTGCAGAGCTCAAGTCATTTATGTTGGTACACATTTTTTTAAAATCAAGGCATAAACACTCTGAACCTATTTGATTTGATGTGAAATTTAAGAAAGAAAACAAGAATTTTGAAACTTGCCACGACAATTATGTGACTATAAAATCATGTCATTAAGTATAAAATGAGAACTTTAAAGTTAAATTATTTCAAATATAATATTTTTTGAAACATACCAAAAATGAAATAGTAAACGTAAAACGAAAATGAGTATAGTGCAACTTTTTATGTGTAAATTTGGAAATCAAATGACAGTTGGCCATGTATATTATAGAGTAAATTCCCACAACAACTTTTACTGACGGGACCGTTGTTTCACACTTCCTATTTCCTTTTTAGCGATAAATTTGAAAGAGGCTTGTGATCTTTAAGAATAAAATTATTGATTACTACTTTCATTTCATGTGAACTTAGTTACGAAAAGAGACTGAGTTAATGATTTTAAACGAAGGTGGAATAAAGTGATGAAGAAAAAGAGACCAGATTTAGCATAAATATTGGAATTTTCTGGTTGGCAAAAGAGATCAATCATGTCAACAAAAAGACATGGATCATGTTAATATACAGACAAATGGATGAAGTTTGGAAAGTTTTGGCTCACATTTCACTTGTTTTATCTGTTGGTGGAATATACATTACATGACAGTTGATAGGAGATCTATGAAAGCTTAGCTGAATTAATGACATTATTCGAATTTGTTAGGATCGGAAATCCGGGTAGTGTGAAATTTAGCCAAATAAAATTATAATGACAATAATAAAGACAATACAAGTTGAAAATAACGACAATTAAAGCATATAAAAGAGACATAAATTTAACGTGGTTCAGTCAATGTGACCTACGTCCACAAGCGGAGAGGAGCAATTTCACTATAACAACCGGCACACAAAAGAGAGTACGAAATTAGAGATGAAACTCTAATTATCCCAAAATATATCCCAAGAGAAAAACTTCGCTACAATCACTCACAAAGAAGAGGTTCACTCAAAATATTTCTCAACACTAACTCTATGGAATATAATAAAACTCTCTATTACAAGAATACTCAAAATGAGTTTCTAATCAAAATATGGGATGTTTCAAATGATATAAGATGGGCTATATTTATAGGGCAAAGTTCTTGGTCCCCAAGTAAAGAAAAATGAATAAATGAAAATACTTTTATTCTTTGGCTCCAAGATTGAATACTTTGGCTCCAAGATTAGCCACGAACAAATTTAGTCCATATCTTACAGAATTGAAATGGGTTCAAAGTTTACAAGGCTAGTAAAGAAGGCAGTGATAGCATTCTAATACAAACAATAACAAAAACAACAATAACAACCCAATAAAATATCATCAGTAGGGTCTAGGGAGGGTAGAGTGTACACAGAGTCGCAGACCTTACCCCTACCCAAAAGGGATAGAGAGACTGTTTCCAGAAGACCCTCGGCTCAGAGACAATAGCCGTGTGACAACAAATTCACCTTATATTCTCAATATATTTTTCAAAATGCTATTGTCCTATATGTTCGAATACGAATATGTTGGCTATAGAATCTTGAAATTTTTATGCAAAAACAAGTTACACTCGCTTGTTAATTAGAGTATGTAAAAACAAATCGATAAAATAATCATGTTACTATGTCTATTTATTTTTCAACAACCAAGCACTTGGAGTATTATATTTCTCAAGGAATTCTTCTTCAAATCTTGACATGTGCTTTTTAAGTCAACACAAGAATTGCTCAAGTAAAGCTAAAAACATTAGGTAATATTTTTCTTTATTAATTTATTTACGTTTTGGTGAATAAAATTATTTAATAAGAGATAATAAGTATACTGTGAAATTATTCGATGCGCGCACAATGAATACTATGATTATTAAAAAAAACTTTGAACACTAGAATAGCTTTAAAATCTTTTAAACGTTGAATAATCATCAGCAAAAATGAGCGGAGACAGATGACGCGTAGGCCCATATTGTGTAACCGTCCATGAATACATCCACTTACCATTTTCTCAAATGAGGTCTTAACAACGTATAAAACAATAATAAAAACTAATAAAAAAACTCTATCAGGAGTTTACGGGTTCAAGTCGTGGGAACAACGTCTTGTAGAAATGTAGGATAAAATTGCATACGTATTTGAAGCTTAGTACACCGGGCTGTCTTTTTTCCCCGCATGCCTCACAGTCTCAAGTTTCCCTGCTTATCTTACTCTTATTTATTTTAGGTTTTTTGGTATATATGGGATTTTGTTACGTAATACTTTACTAACTTCATTTGAAATTACATTTATATAAACACAGTAATAATATTGTGCTGAAAATGATATACTCTCGAGTAATGGACCAAAATATGCAATTCGTCTTGCTAGATTTATCCACTAGACCTGCATTACATTCCGTTGTCCGCATATGGACTTCAGGACTTGTATAACTTTAGCCAACAATTAAGCGTTTAAATCTCGAATTACTTTTGTTCTTCTTTAAGATTTATTACAGATAAACGTATAGATATTTTTGGTTAATCAATCTAGTGATGCTTCATTGTTTTTTTGGGACGCTAATTAATTTAACTTCACGTTATGTAAGTCCGTTAAAAGGGAAGCACTCCCTACAAGGTTTAAAATTATTTGTTTACTTTGTTGGACAAGTATATTAAAGTAAAATTGAAGATCGACAAATACTTAGCTTATCTCATTTATTTGTTTTTTGTCAATTTAATCGGAGAATATTTATAATTTTTCTCTAACATCAACCAACCTGTGAAAATCGATACTCGATTTTCTTTAACACTAGAAGGGAGAGTGCCACATATAAGTTGGTGCATACTAATATTCTTATAAAATATTGAGTATGAGTAGCGCCGGGCTTATATGTGTGTGAACGTTTTGACAATTTAAACTCATACTCAATGGCGGAGACTGGATTTTCATAAAGACGAGTCAAAATATAAAGAAATAAATTCATCAAGAAATCAAGAAGTGTCATTATATAATATATTACATGTTTACCCTAAAATTTGAGTAACAATTAAATTTGTATTGTGGTTTAAAGGATATGTGATATCCAATACCAATTGATAAACAAGGAATTAAACAGATGAATTAGACAACAAAAATAAATTAAACCAGTATGTAAGCAAAACCTCGACCTTGATTTGAGACAGTCTCGAGGTTGAACAATAAATGATAGAGCAATTGTAATGAACAATAAGTAAAGTAGCAAGAGAATAAAGAGTATATGTATTTTTGTCTGAGAATAATGAATGATTGCAAATGAATGAGATTCCTCTTTATATAATAGAGGAGTCCTAACTATGGTACATTTCTAATTACGGAAGTAAATCCCATGATTGATACTAATAACCGCTCTTGATTTGATCTGTTCCGTGATTTTCGTTGTGATCTTCGACCAGTTACGAATATCTCGTCATTTCGTTATTATGCTTTACCCGAAGTCGGTCATACTTGGTGTATGGGTCGAAATCTGACCATGTGAGAGTGGCTTAAAAAGAAAATGACAAGAAGGTGATTAAGCCGTGATTTTGCACACAGGACGTCGTAACGACGAGCGCCACGGCCACGACCGAGGTCGATCCATCAGAAGGCCTTTACGGCGTAACACGTGCTATGGCGCTTAGGGAGGTCCGCCTGAAGCGCCAATATCAGATCCCAGTATAACGGTCAAGAACCGTTGGGTAAGGATAACACCTAGTATATATAGAGGGGAAGGGAATGATAGAAGGGGGACTTTTCCAATTCTCTCCTTTTCAAAAAAGAACCACCTCTAAGTGAAATCCAGGAGGGATTCGAGGTAAAACTCACAACCTTGCTGCACATCTTTGTAACATCCATCATGAAAATAATAAGAATACGATATGTATTGGTCGAAATTTGGGTCAGATTTAATAATGTCAACGGCCGAAGTCGAAGCTCGAGTCAGCCAACAGTTAGGGGTAAAGGCCCTTATTCAGATGAGGTCGAGCAGAAGTCCATAGTGACAATAGCCTAGTTTTAAATTAGAAAAGGGAAATATTTTGTTAGAATATTTCCTCCCTTGTACTTTTTAGGGTTCCTTAAAGGATGTCCCTTATATATAGAACAAGAGGGGGATGAAAAAGGAATCAAATACTCTGAGAAAGAACATTCTGTATTATTGACTATTAAAATAGTATACACTTCTTCTCTCTTCTATTGATTCCCAAGTTAAAAGACACCTTTCCATATACAAGATCCAAGAACACAACATTTCACTCACGTTGCTCGTCATTTACTTTGCTGACAACGAGATAGTTGACATTCACAACTTGGTATTTGACGTGTTATCATTTGTTATTATATTTATTGCCATTGCATGCATTTATTCCACTCATTCAATCATATATTCATTACCAATCATCATCATCATCCTTGTCTAGTGTTCAATATTACGGCGCTTTCACTCCGCTCAGTAACCACTATTAGGCTTAACTAGGATTAACCTTCCATTTTTACTTATCAAATCTCACAAAAGTGTATTATCATATTTTTGGTAAAACAATTTGGCGCCGTCTGTGGAGATTTTCTAGTTAAAATATGTAGTTTCTTTTAGATCTAAAAAGAAAAACAGCAGTACATACACGCACACAACTATCTCTTTCCATCTGCACAAACTAACAATGGCAGGAAGATGAGAAGAAAGGTTGAAAGCCATAGCAGGCGTTACTGCTAACCTCATGAACACCATTAATGAGGATAACGACGGAGGAGTGCTGAACACCACACCCAGCGTCACGACAGGACAAGGCAGTTCACCCCCTCCCCGTGAAAGCGTAATTGTTGTTCGAGAAAGAGGCGCTTCCACATCCACAAGTGAGGAAGCGCCACCGACAGTGAAAAGGTTACTAGAAGCATGGTTGACAAGTACACTGAATGAGTTCCTCAACAAGCCTACTCAAGGAGTGGATCAGAACGCCACACCAGCAGAAACAACCACCAACAAGCAACCCGTTCCCCGCCCAACAGGTAACACTAACGCTACAGTTGATGCGGGTAGAGTCGCACTCACAGCTATACTGAGGAAGATGGAGGAAATGGAAAATGAAAATAAGGCACTACGAGATCAGATGAAGGATCACCAGGAGAGGGTCGACAAAATACTCGGTGCCCCAAAACTCCAACCCAAACGGGACGTTGGTCGGTTCATAGAGCAACCATACAGTGAAGAGGCATCCCCACATCCCATCCCCAAAACCTTCAAGATGCCGCCATATTTGAAAATATATGACGGCACAACAGATCCTGAAGATCACATAGTCCACTACGTAACAACAGTAAAAAGAAACGACCTCTCAAAAGAGCAAGTATCGTCTGTGCTACTGAAGAAATTCGGCGAAACCCTAACTGGGGAGCCCTGACATGGTGCTCACAGCTGCCAACACGATCTATAACAACGTTCAAAGAAATGGCCGACAAGTTTGTAACCGCCTATGCCGGAGCCAAGAAGGTTGAAGCTAGGGTGAGCGACATATTCGCCGTTAGGCAGTCACCCGGCGAGGGACTCAGGGACTTCCTTGCCCGATTCAACAGGGTCAGGATGAGTCTACCAAATGTATCTGAAGGTATGGCCGTAGCAGCCTTCCAAAATGGGCTGAATAGAACTGGGTCGAGGGCAACAAGAAAATTGTTGAGCAGGCTCATGAAGTACCCTCCCACTACCTGGGAAGAAATCCACAACGCCACAGTGCTGAGGTCCGACCGGATGAGGACGACCTCAACGGCCCAACTCAACGGCTAACGTCGGTTCATACAGAGTCAATACGAGATCACCGCAGTGACACCCGAGGGGATCACCTAGGCGCACGTCCCTACCGTGACAGACACCAACCTTATGTCAGAACAGCAATTCCGCCATCTCCCCGCCATATGGAAGGGCCGTCAAGGCCAAACACGGGGACTCAACGAAACGACAAAGGTATGCCTCCACTTTTATCTACTCACAATTTTTGTGTCTCCCCTTCAGAAATGGTGTACGCATTGGAAAGGCTCGACCCAAAGGTGAAGTGGCCGCAGAAGATGAAGTCCGACCCAAGCACCAGAAGGTCGAATGCCCTCTGTGAGTTCCACCAGGAACGAGGCCACAAGATAGAGAATCGCATAGCTTTACGACAAGAAGTGGTGAACATGCTCAACCAGGGGCACCTGAAAGAACTGATGAGTGACCGCGGAAGAGCCAATTTCGGAAGAGGACGAGAACAACACCAAGGGCCTCCAAAGCCTCCCTCCCCCACCCGCACCATACAAATGATCATCGGTGGAGGCGACGAGGCCAAAATTAATCATGTGAAATTCACCACCACGCACAAGCTAAAATGATCAATCACACACGCACAATATGACGACCTCGAAGACAGTATGGAAGTCGGATACCGACGGTTTGACTTCCCCTCACCTTGATGCTCTTGTTATTACATTACGAATTTTAGACACTGACGTAAGAAGAATAATGGTTGATGATGGAAGCGGCACGTGTATTATTCCCCCCCCCCCCCCCCCCCCCCCCCCCCCCCCCC
>ML263502.1:14953-67819 GCA_005239495.1 Nicotiana undulata | reverse complement strand
TCCCCCCCCCCCCCCCCCCGAGTTCTCACCCAAATGAGACTCGAGGATAAGATAGTACACCGCTGCATAACATTGACAGGGTTTAACAATGCAGTTGAACGAACTTCCGGAGAAATAACGTTACCCGTCCTGGCCGGAGGCGTCACGTCGGAGACAACGTTCCACATCATGAACCAGGATACAACTTATAACGCCATCATAGGGCGACCTTGGATACATGACATGAGGGAATTCCATCTATCCTTTATCAAGTAATAAACTTCCCGACCCCTTGGGGAATATTTAGCATTAGAGGCGAGCAACGCACATCACACGAGTGTTACCACATCGCCTAAGATTGTACATATACTCAACAGCTGAGAGGAACAAACTCAGAAGTATAGAAATTACCAAAGTCGGGAGCAAAACCCGACGATCAGGACGACGACATCAAAGACCCCGACATCGTGGAGGCCGCCGGGTCAACAGTAGAAGACCTCAACCCCATCCAACTAGACAAAAAAGACACTAGTAAAACGGCTTACATCGGCCATAAACTCTCCGAACCTGGTAAAGTTCATGAATTTTTAACTAACAATACAGACCTATTCGCTTTCTCCCATTGAGATATGCCAGGTATCTCAAAGGACATCGCTACACATAAATTAAACGTGGACCCGCTCTATCCGCCAGTACATAAAATGAGAAGGAAATTCAATGCCGCAATCAACGAAGTAGTCCGCGAGGAAGTAGAGAAACTACTAGCCAATGGCTCCATCAAAGAATCTAAGTACCCCCAGTGGGTCGCCAACGTAGTCATGGTGAAGACGAAAAATGGGAAGTGGCGCATGTGCGTCGACTTTACAGACATGAGAAAAGCATGCCCAAAGGACTCCTTCCCGTTGCCACACATCGACCAGCTCATAGATGCAACAACAGGACACGAGTTGCTAAGCTTCTTGGACGCATACTCAGGATATAATCAGATACTCATGGAAGAAGGGGATCAGGAACAAATGACTTTCATAACTCACCAAGGGACTTATTGCTATCGAATCATGCCGTTCAGACTGAAGAACGCAGGGGTAACTTACCAAAGGTTGGTCACCAAGATGTTCAAAGAACAACTCGGCAAAACGGTGGAAGTACACATAGACGATTTGCTAGTCAAATCCAAAAGGAAAGAAGATCATATCGACCATTTGAAAGAGGCCTTTGACATACTGAGACATTACGACATGAAACTAAATCCCGAGAAATGCGCCTTCGGCGTAACCTCAGGTAAGTTCCTCGGCTTCTTGGTGTCACAAAGAGGCATCAAAGTCAACCCCGACCAGATTAAAGCCATCGAAGGAATACCCGAACTATTGACCAACAAGAAGCAAGTACAAAATCTCACCAATCGCATAACCGCACTGTCAAGGTTCATCTCATGATCTTCGGACAGATGCCACAAATTCTTCAACGTCCTAAAAAAGGACAATAGACTCCAGTGGAACTCAGAATGTGTCGAAGCCTTGATAGAACTAAAGGCGTATCTGTCCTCACCTCCACTGCTCGCCAAAGCCAAAACCGGCGAACGCCTCCTGGAGTATTTGGCGGTATCAGAAGTGCGGTAAGTGGTGTACTCGTCTGTGAAAACAAAGGTACACAATCACCGATCTATTATATAGTAAAACTCTAGTCGATGCCAAAACGAGGTACCCGCACCTCGAGAAACTGGCCTTGGCACTGGTCACGGCTTCACGAAAGATCAAACCTTACTTTCAGTACCATCCTATATCGGTCGTCACGACCTTTCCCCTTAGAAGTATCTTACATAAACCCGAACTGTCGGGAAGATTGGCCAAGTGTGCCATCGAACTAAGCGAGCATGATATCACATATCAGCCGCGAACAACGATAAAGTCGCAAGTGCTAGTTGACTTCATCGCCGACTTCAACGCCAACTGCCTGAATTCGAACGGGAAGCCTCCCAAAACGCTTCTCTTCAACCTGAACTATGGGTTCTACACAACGTTGGAGATTCTAACGCGTCAAGATCGAGATTGGGACTCGTACTTGAGGTCTCAATGGGCGAGGTAATTCGCCAATCTATACGTTGCCCAGATAAGACTAACAGCGAGGCTGAGTACGAGGCCGTTATTGTAGGACTAAAACTCCCCCTCAAATATGGATCCCAACGAGTTATCCTCATGTGCGATTCACAGCTTGTGGTCAACCAAATAACATGGACTTATCAGATCAAGGAGCAAAGGCTACAAAAGTACCAAACGGAAATCCACAAATTACTACCAGAATTCGACGAATGTCGGCTCGACCAAATACCTCGAGCTCAAAACACCGAAGCAGACGACCTCGCCAAGTTAGTAGCAACAACAAAAGTATAAGTGGAAAGGACAATGTCGTCACATTACTCCACTCGTCATTATACCAACTTCAGGTACACTCTGTGAACTTAACCTGGGACTGGAGCAACCATATTATATCTTACTTGAAGGAGGGAACACTCCCGGCAGACAAAAAAGAAGCAAGAACGCTCAGAATGCAGGCAGCCAGGTACAACATCATCGACAATGACCTGTACAAAAGGACGTTCGACGGTCCTCTGAAAAAATTCCTAAGACCAAAGCAAACCGGGAGAGTACTCAAAGAAGTACGCGAAGGCCATTGCGGCGCCCACACCGGCAATCGAGCACTCGTCAGATGCCTCATGCGGGCTGGCTACTACTAGCCCACCATGAATAAAGAAGCTGCATACTTCGTCAAAAATGCAAACAATGCCAGAAGTACGCCCCCATGATACACCAAGCAGGAGAACATCTCCATTCAGTTAAGTCACCCTGGCCATTCATCTAATGGGGAATGGACATCGTAAGGTCGCTCCTGGTAGGGCGAGGTAATGCACGTTTCCTTTTAGTTTTAACTGACTATTTCTCTAAATGGGTGGAAGTAGGTGCCTTCGCCCATATACGCGAACATGAAGTCATCACATTTATATGGAGAAATATAATATGTCGCTTCGGCATCCCAAAAGAGATCAACTGTGAAAACGGACCACATTTCACCAGAAAAAAGACCGTCGAGTTCTTCGAGAAATGGCACATTAAGCACATACTCTCCACGCCATATCATCCCACCGGAAATGGCCAGGCTGAATCCTCCAACAAAACTATATTAAACATCATGAAAAAGAAACTCGAGGACGCAAGGGACTGTGGCCATAAATGCTACCAGAAGTGCTATGGGCATATCGCACTACGCAAAAGACTAGCACAGGAGAAACTCCATACTCATTAGTCTACAGCACAAACGCAGTCATACCAGTCGTGGTCGGAGAGCCAAGACTAAGATACTCCAATGAAAGCAGACCAAACAATGACGAGAGCAGAAAACAAGATCTCAACGACATAGAGGAACAGCGGGATATGGCATACATAAGGATGGTCGCCCAAAAACAAAGAGCAGAATGATACTACAACATAAAGGATAAAGTTTGACCACTCAAAGTCGGGGACTACGTCCTCAAGGCTAAAACACAAGCAAGCAAAGACCCAAAGGATGGCAAACTAGGAACCAACTGGGACGGACCATACAAGATCACTGCATCAGTCAACAAAGGATCATTCCAATTAGAAACAATAGAAGGAAAACTATTGCCCAACAACTGGAACATCGCTCATCTCAAGTACTTCAACTTCTGAAACAGACACCCTCTAAGTCGTACTCTTTTTCCCTCACTCGGGTTTTATCCCCAGATGGGTTTTACCGAGGAGGGTTTTAATGAGGCGATGAGGGGGGCGCCGCGAAGTTCAAGTTGTTTATTCATCGCTCCACCTATCGCCTACTCCAGCCGGACCGATGACCGAACTAGGTAGAGACAGAACTCAAATGTATATGATAAACAAAGTATGTAACATTCTCCAATGAAGTGAATAAACAAAGCAACACGCTGCATTTCTTCGCATAACTCCAAAATCGCTCCACTTCACATACATTCGACCTCGAATCATTTACATTCGACTTCGAATCACTTACATTCGACCTCGATCGAATCATTTACATTCAACCTTGCTCGAATATTTACATTCGACTTCGAATCATTTACATTCGACTTCGAATCATTTACATTCGACTTCGAATCACTTACATTCGACCTCGCTCGGATCATTTACATTCGACCTCGCTCGAATATTTACATTCGACCTTGCTCAAATTATCTTCAGTCGACTTCGAATCATTTACATTCGACTTCGCTCGAATCCTTTATATTCGACCTCGCACGAATCATTCGACTTCGCCTAAAGTATTTACACTCGACGAACGACCAAAGATTGGCCCCAAGCCAGCCAACGAGCGTCCCACAAAGAATAACATTGCAGCGAAATAAGGCAAGAAACAAAAAGGCAAAACATGCAACAAAAGACAACCATTACATTACAAACCAATAAGGTTACAAAAATTGCTTCTTTTACAATGGGCCCGAGCACACCCTCGCAAAAACAAAACAAAAAGAGAGCACCAAAAATCTAAGTACAAGACACTAAGTCGCATCATCCCCTTCAACATATTCGTCATCATACTAGGGATCAGAAGCAAGCCCATCCATCGCATCACCATCACCATCGCCCCCACCAGGCGAGTGGGGAGCATAGACACAAGCTTCACGGGCTGCCCGCACTTTGGCATGAACATCGGCGAGTTCATCCTCGAAAACCTTTCTGGCGGCCCTCAGCGACCTGAACACGTCCAGCTAAGCCTCGGCATTGACCCATGTCTCATACAGCTCCCGCGGCACGCTCACATCAGCAGAAGCTTTAGGAACTGACGGACGGGCCAGCTGATCCTTCTCAGCTCTCAAAACCACTATCTGCTCGTTCAAACTTGCCAGCTCCGCTTCCAGACCTCCAACTTGCTCCTCTAGTCTCGTCACTATGAGCGCCGACGGCACAACAAAAGTTTTGAGAAATAAGAACTGGGAGGGAGAAAGAAAATACTTTAAAGGACTTCTTGAGAACGATTTAAGAAACACTACATTCAAATGGTAAATTCTCATATTTATAAAGACATAAAAATGCAGTTTGGGAAGAGAAGCGTCGTCTTTTTTCAAAAAGTAACCGGAGAGACACGAGAAACGATGCGACACTCAACAAACGTGTGCCATAATGACACCTGACGAATTTAACGTCGTTTCAACTGACACAATGGTATGACGACTCTCTCGAAACGTCACATCGTCGCCTCACTAAGAGGTGCTCGCCCATTGCTCCAAACACTCAGATTTCTGTGTTAGAATTGACTAGGTCCGCCCACCGTGCTCACCCAAAGGCGACCCCAATAGGCGGAGGTACTAACTGTATGGGTCGAAATCTGACTATGTGAGTGTGGCCTCAAAAAGGAAATGGAAAGAAGGTGATTAAGCGTGATTGTGCACACAGGACGTCGTAACAACTAGCGCCACGACCTCGACCGAGGTCGAGCCATCAGAAGGCCTTTACGGCGTAACACGTACTATGGTGCTTAGGGAGGTCAGCCTGAAGCGCCAACAACAGATTACAGTATAACGGTCAAGGACCGTTGGGTAAGGGATAACACCCAGTATATATAGATGGGAAGGGAATGATAGAAGGGGGTGCTTTTTCCAATTCTCTCTTCTTCGAAAAAGAACCACCTCTAAGTGAAATCCAGGAGGGATTCGAGGAAAAACTCACATCCTTGCTACACATCTTTGTAACCTCCATCATGAAAATAAAAAGAATATGATCAGTAGCTACTAGTGGGATTCTTTTCTCGCTCTCCTTTATCATGTATTATAGAACGATTATGTTGAGAATGCAAATCCATTATTTTCCATCCGACGTCTTTTATAATTTTGATAGCTCCGCAAACTTCTCTATTTTCCGATTTGTCTTACCCAAATATCTCTCGATCTGGAGTTAATTATCTTTGATTAGGATTTACCCTCTATCTTACTCATTAATTCGTTTTAAGAAAAATGTTAACACTTTTTGGTAAAACACTTGGTCTCAATTATTGGTGGCCTCGATCTCAACGGACACTTCGATCTCTAGGCTTGATGCCTCATCTTCGTGCTCGAGTCCGACTTATTACGAGGCTACCCCCGAAGCAACTTCCTTATCTCGAGTAAACAGTAAAATCGGGTAGGCCCGATTATGACCGTATACAATACATATTTTAAAAATAATTACTGAGCTAAACATTATAATTTTTCGACGAAGGAGTGTCGGTTGATACCCCTTGGATACATGTGGCTCCGCCGTTGCTCATACTTTCAAGAATATTGATCTTTCAATTTATAGACCAAAACAGTTTTTGAAATCAAAATATATACTGTAGATCAATTTTTATTTTTATTTTTTTTGGTATTTGAAAAGCTACACAATTTTTTCCTACCATTTTACAATTTCAAAATATATACATTTTTATACCAAAAAACAAAAAATTCGAGCAATTCACTCACTGTTCAAAAGTTTCCGAAGTTTGCCATATTTTTTTTTGGATAGAGTAAGTTGAGTTCAAAAGTTAAGTCAATTCACTACAAGAGAGTATCTTCAGCCACGCGCCACAGTTCCACATGGCAGCTAACTCTCGGCCTCCATATCTTTCAACAAAGTCCTGTCGTACACTTTGTACTTTCCGTCAGTCTTCAACAGAGAGCGCATTATCCACACACTGTTCCTGCGCGTGATTATTAATCAGATTAGACTTTTTCCGTTTAAGACAATGAGTGAGGTCACTAAAAGAAGCTTTGAGGAAACTGTTGAGGAGTTGAAGACATTTCCTTTGTAATTTATAAAGATATCCTTTTTCACCTTCTAAAATTATACTCCATTTAGTTGTTATGGTACCAAAAATAAGTGATCCAAAATATTTATCATTTTTAAAAAATAAAGAAAATATTAATTATATTTATCTATTGTGTCCTTAGTATCAATTATTTTTGAAAGAAAAAAAATAATGATTACATAGCATAGAAAACTTAAATATGAAGATACAACTAAGGTAGACTAAAGGGCAGTATGTTGCACAAGGCATCTCGCGTTTACGCGGGATTTGGAGAAGGGCGTATCCCAAGGGGTGTGATGTAGATAACCTACTCAAATACAAGCATTAGTGATCGTTTCTACGGCTCGAACCCATGACCTATATGTCACACGAAAATAATTTTACCGTTGTTCAGGCTCCCCTTAAGAAGAAGGGTATAGACTATAATAAGTCAAAAGGCCCTTCTTATTAATAGTTCTAAAGAGACGTGTAAAAGAGAAACATGACAACTAAAATGGGTCGGAGGGAGTAACAATATTTTTTTTATATTATATACTTCCTCCGTTCACTTTTACTTGACATGTATACTAAAAATAGATTTTCATATTTACTTGTCACTTTACGCATATCAAGAGAAGCCAAATTTTTATTCCTGTACGCCCACAATATTTATTACTTATTTCAAATCATCTTCTCAAATCCTGCGTATCATGATAAATTATGCACTTCATTTATTATTTCTTAAGAGGCGTAAAATATCAAAACGTGCCAAGTAAAAGTGAACGGAGGGAGTAATAATCACTTAAATGATAACCGTTATTAAAAATGAGATTCATAATTTGAAATATACGATAAGTAGCATGAGGGTTACTGATTAAAATATATTAATAATATAAAAAATATATTGTTAAATATATATAAGTTACTAAGTCCTAATAATAATATATTAGGTGTCAATAAAGAAATACTAGCAAAACCAAAAAAAATAAAAAAAAATAAAGAGGGTACCCCAACAAGCACGGAAGTAAGTAGAGGGGAGGGGCACAGAGAATCTAGAAAATGTGCTACAAATACCTATGTGTCTTTCATTCATTTCCTCAAAAACCCAGAAAATCTTTTAATATTTTATTCTTTTAGATTAGATACGCTGTTATATAACTATCAAATATAGCCAGCCAATTGGGTAAAGAAATGATTGAAGGTGAAAGAAAAAATATATATGAGAATAACAAAGAGACCACATGTTGACATTTTTTAAGTCATATTTGCAAAGACTTCATTTTTCTGTAGAGAGAGAAAAAGAAAGAGAGAGAGAGAAATAGAGAGATCTTAATCTTATCTGGGATCTCTCTTACATGTAGTTTCTTCTGATTGATTAGCAGAATTGTACTTGTTTTTTCATATATATATATATATATATATATATATATATTTTTGTTGTGGATATGATGTTTTTGTTTTGAGGTTTCTTGATCAGTGACAGCACAAAGGTTGTTGCTCCTTAAATTATTATTGTTTTGATTTTCTGGGTCTTTAAAGGGAGTTTCAGCTGAACAGGGAAAATTCTCATTAGCAGAAATTTTTTGAGGTAATTCTCTTTACTTCTCTCAGTTCTTCTACGTTTTTTTAATTTTTAAGTTCTTTTTGCTGTTTTGAGCTTGGAGTTGGATTTGATCTACAGTATATGTTTTGATAAAATATAAGAGAATTGGAAAATTGACTGGAAGTTTTTGCTAATATTTCATACATTTGTTGAGTAAAATTGAGCAAGGAATTTTTTTTTTCCATGGAAAATAAGGAATTAATTTGTTTGACCAACGTCAAGATAGGCCACAGATTGCATTGCCCTCATTTCCAGAAATTGACTTGAAAATTAAGTAATTTTATTGTTATTTACTGTATTTTTAGGTTACCATCCAACCCATGGAAACAACCTCTTGCAGAAATGCAGGGTAAGGATGCGTACAATAGACCCTTATTGTCCGGTCCTTCCCCGGACCCACGCATAGCGGGAGCTTTTGTGGCCCGGGCTGCCCTTTTTATATAGTATAGGACATCTCAACCTGGTGTAAAAAAATGTGTACACTGTTAAAACTCTTTCCTTTTTAGCCCCTTTTATTTTCCTGTCAATATTTTACTTCATTTTTGTTAATAAACTATGCGGCTGTAGGACTGTAGCTCAGTTTTAGCTGATAGAATCGCTTGTTGCATTAGCTAGAAATAATAACAATATAATAAAATCCGCGAATTTTTTCAAGCAAGTATACTGATTCATTGGATTGAAATAAATTGGATTGTCTGCTTTCTTTATTGAGCTCTTCACTGTCATAATCTCTCCGGAAAATATGTTCTTGATTTTTATGGTCTAATTTAGAGTTCTTTAGTGTTTTGATCATTTTACTACTCTGATCATATTTTTTCCACTCCTTATATGAGTGCAGGAATGGGAACTAAAATACAATGCAAGACATATTTGCCAGGATTTTGCTCGATGAGTGATCTAAATAGCAACGGAACTAACATCCCATGGCTCGTAAATCATGAAAATAAGTCAAGGAAAAGAAATCAGTGCACTGACTCAGTTTTATCGCCGCAACCGGTTGATGGATATTTTGAATGTGACAAAGAAAAAATGAGGCAGACAATTTTGAAGCATGAGACAGTTTTCAGGCATCAGGTATTGTGACTTTCAATCATATTCTCACTCAAATTGTTTCATTTCTATGAAGGACTAACATAAGGAGATAATTTTCTAACATTTTATGTGCTCTTAATGTGGTTTACCGATGCAGCTCCAAGAACTCCACCGGCTTTATAGAAGGCAAAGGGATCTAATGAATGAACTTCAAAGGAAAGAAATGCTTAATCATCCAATGAAGACATTCCAGTCAATTCCTTCATTGTCTCATTTTCCTTCATTGGATTCTATAGCTGGTCAGCTATCAACCAGAAACACTGCTAAGAATCAATCTTCTTTTGATTTTATGGAGAGCAATAGTAGGTCCAGTAGCAGTTTGTTCCAGAGGAAAATATTTGATTCTAGATTTGTAGTTGAGGGGTGCATGAATAACGAAGAAGAACATCCTACTCGGAAACAATGGGGAGTACCCTGCATTCAAGGGAACCCTGTCGAGGGAACTTATCAGATCCCCCGCAGTAGGGATGAAAAGACACCTATTGCCAATGCTGATCTTGACAGAGCCAATTCCTTAAAAGGAACTGATGAACTAGCTGACTTGAATAAACCTTTACCACTTGAAGAAGCTCCTCCCTCGGTGCCGGATATCAATAAAAGCAGCATTACGTGCCTCGAGGATGACATCTATAATGGGGGGAAATACTCTCCAGAAAGGATTCGTGGAATTTGCCTCAACCACCCGCCTTGCAGCAATGGAGAGGAGCAGTTAACTTTTAAATCTAATTCTGGTAAGATTGTTTACATGATGTATTAGCTTTCACTTTTCAACTGTATTAGTTGGCAGTCGTGAAACATCTTAACTGTATTAGTTGACAGTCATGAAACATCTACCTTTGTGATGCACAAGTTCAAGAATCTTGTTGAGATCCTTTTTTCTTGCTGAGGTTATTTCTTCCAAGTGAGTTGCGCTATGAATGTTTAGATGGAGCAAAAAAGTAGGAGCAGAAAGGGCCGCGTCATAGTCACAGATACATCTCATGTTGCATGACACCTCTTTATTTGCTATACTGAATTTGGCTTAACTTCCAGTTTGCAAACAGTTGGTGAGGTTAATGCCTCTTATACTAATAAACAAGTCTTCTGTTATCAAATAGTTTTTACTGATGTTAATGTTTTGCTATCACCTCATATTTTGATCTCATTGCTACTTCTTGTTTCAGAGAAAAAGCAACCTGATAACGAATCTTCTGGAAGACTTGAAACTGCTGAAATTTTACCTAAAGGTATTAAGTCATCGCAAGGGCATGAACTTTTCAGGCACTCTCTCTATAAGGAAACCAAGACCGAACACCAGAGGAAGAAAACAATTTTTGGTGTCGAAATTCATGAAGAAAATCAAACACAATCCTCTAGCTGTTCCAATGTGCAGACTTCCACTCATAAATCTCGACCACTTTTTCAGAGTTATACTGAACTTCTGCGGAACGTTGAGTCTTATCAAAGCAACATGCATGTGGGGATTGACAGGGACACTTCCTGTGTATCTCGAACAGAAGCGGCTGGAAAAGCGCCTGTATATGGAGATTGTCAAAGGAAGCAGGAAAACTCCCGGAAGACATTGCCTTGGTTAGTGGTGAAAACACAGAAAAGTGTAGAGCAGACTAAAGGGAGGGAAAATTGTTATCACTTAAATCTGGACTCCTTGCGGAATAATTCTCAGCAGTTTTTTAGAAGAGAAGACACGACAGTCAATTCCTCTCAAATTATAGGTCAGAGGCATGGAACCATGTCGTTGAGATCCACCAAAGACTCTGTTAGTGACAGCACTAAAATAAGGACAATTTTTGGTGTTCCAATTTTCAGTGCCCCCACGGACTCACATGCAGCAAGTGGGCTCTCAAACACCCATTTTCCTAATGCTAACGATGTTACTTCCCCGAAAAATTCAGGAGACGAGATTGTTTCTAGAAGTCAGGTGGAAGCCAAGGATTTTCTTCAAGAAAAGGGACTAAATGGTTGCATTTCTAGTCTAAGTCATCAGATTGATTTGAACTTGTCGTTAGAAGAAGAAGAGGCTCCATCAGCACCTTCTCTTCCTCGGGCTGTGCTGAGGATTGCGACCACTGAGATAGATTTAGAGGCTCCAGCAATTCTTGAATTTGGAGCGGAATGTGGGGAATCTAAACATACATTAGAAGAATCTAATAAACCGAATGAAGAAGCCATGAGGCTTGCTGCTGAGTCTATAATTTCCATCTCAATGTCTGGTGCAAATGGAGAAATGAATGATGCGTTGCAAACTGAAAGTAGCGACTGCCTCAAATGGTTTGCTGAGTTGGTCTCCTCTCACTGTTGTGTTCAACAAGAATCCATTGCTAGAGAGATCTGCTCAGGTACAGCGTCCGAGTTTGATGAGGAATCCATTCCCAATGGCTTTGATTACTTTGAGCTTATGACACTGAAGCTGGAAGATATGAAGGAAGAAGAGTATTCCTATAAAATGCCAACACTGGAGAGCCATAACGACGAAGAAACAGTGGTCGTTACCTTACCAAAACGGGCTCGACGAGGGCAAGCAAAAAGGGGAAGACAACGAAAAGATTTTCAGAGGGACGTTCTTCCTGGCCTTATTTCCCTGTCTAGGTATGAGGTGAACAAGGATATTTTGAAATTCGAAGAACTGTTTAAGGCCAGTGGATCCTCTTGGCAGTCTAGCTCGTCACATAGGAAAACCGGTAAGAGGGGCAGGGGAAGGAAGTGTTTAGCAAATGTCGATCCCTCCCCAACAATTCCTGCAGATTGCACACCTCCAGTAAACCAGCCTTGTTCTAGTGAAATGGGGCTTGAGGAAAAAAGCCTAACGGGTTGGGGAAAGAGAACGAGGCGCTTGCCAAGGCAGAGATATCTAAACAGTAATCTTGCTTTTCCTCTGAAGCAATGGTAATGTGTGGATTAAATGCACATCACTGTTCCAACCCTGCTGCAGACAAAGAGCGAGCCTGATATTTAGGTGGAGAAGGTTGGTGAGGCGGAACACGGCGTTTTAACAATTTAAAAAGCATGGACGAGCTGGTGTGGAATGAGCACCAAGGTCCTTGCAGCTTTCCTAAAGGGATCTCACGACCAGTGGAGCTTACTTTTGTACATTTCTGTGTCAAACATAAAATGTCACTTTTCCTAAATGCATGTTTTTAATTGAGGTTTAGAAGATGTTATATCGTTCCTTGTTGCCTGAAATGAAAGATTGAAACTTCATGCTTCTATAGATGGTCACATGATACGCTGGAAAAGATACATTTCAACCGGTCAAGCAAAGAGACGGAGTCAAGATTTTAGTTTGTGAGTCACGAATTCTATAAAAGGTAGTTTATTGGGTTTATTTATATATATACGCGGATTTTTAACACAAATACATGGTCAGGAAAAGACATGCTTAAGTTTGTAGGTGCATCCAAGATTTAAAGTTTATGGGTTCCTTCAACTATCTCAAATTTATATACAATAACAATTCGGTTCACAATCGAATAAAATTACAAGATAGAACTTCGTTATAGATATGCTCAAGCATAGAACATAAGAACCAAAATTAGAAAATACTTATAAATCAGGAACCAAATTTCCTCTCTTTTTTTATCTGTCTAAGTCACTAATTGTATCTTAATCCACCACTTTTGTCAATTAAAGATCTAACGACCCTCAACATTTTCTAAATAATATTAATCTGATTTTACTTCGATGACTCTAGCACACGTGTTTGTTTTGATTTAACTTAAAAATTCCTCCATCTCTCCCAACATGTATGACACTATTTTAATTTCGAGATATATATTTTTTTGTATGTATATACATTATATATGTTATATAAAAAATTATACAAATTTATATACTTTTTCAGCTTTCAAATATAAATAATTTTTGACGTGGACTAAAAGTGATAATACTCAAAAAATTTTTGCCTCCGACTGATACAATATATAAGTCAAATGAGTATGCTAAATTTCTTAACTCGTTAAATCTGATCACATAAAATGATTAAGGATAAAAAAAATTCCATACCTTCCGTCATTTCATTGCAAAAGTTAACATGTGAGCCAAACGGAAAAAACCTTTTTACTCCCTCTAATAATTGAGTTGAGTTAAATTTGGACTCTAATAATCTATATAAAGATGGGATTTGAAAATCCTACGTGGCACCTCTATAATGCTTGAAAAAACATTTATATTTTTACCTCTTTTTTTCTCACGTCTTTATTAAATATCTATTTTTTGTTCCAACAAAATGTAGCCACTGCAACAATTCAGCTACTAAAATGAACGGTTACAAAGGTTGGATTCAAATAATAATGGTTGTGGTTGAATTCTCTTTCCTATTGAAGATGCTTATTTAAATTGTCGGTTACAAAATAATTTCTTTTGCATTGCTTTAAATTCAGGCAAAATACTCATTCAGACTCTAAAGTTTGATATTGTAGTTATGATGAAAGTGAAAAAAAATATTCAAAATGCACAAGAATTTTAACATATTCCAAACAAGAGAGATACTACCTGTTTTTTACTTTTGGTCGTTTTGGCTGTTAATTTATTTTCTATATAATTATTAGTGGTAGAGTCAGAATTTTCGTTAAAGAGTATCAAAATATACAAAAGTAACATTACATGTGATGTTAGGTAAGAGTAATACGTTTTGGTTTGTCAACTTGTGATTTAAGGACAAACATTAAGGTTTTTCGATTTCATATTTAATCTAGAATGTTTCTTACAAATTTTTTAAAAAATATTATAAAGGTTGTTAAAAGAATCATCAAAAATACCGAATCATGAAATAAATTTTTCGATCACTCACCGTGCAAAGCACGGATATGTATACTAGTAAAGATATCCGGAATAGAATTTGAGATTGTATTTATCTCATATTTGATTATAGGTATTAGTTAATCTCGGGATAAATTTTGCACTAAAATAATAGGATGAACAATCCCATATAAAAGTAAATAACTAATCTCCTGAAATACCACCGTGGTACTAGACGAAGAACGAACTAACCGTCCAAATTTGTGTTAGATCTAATCTTAAAAACAAATTTGCATCCCAATAAAGGCAAAATTAATTCTTGGTGTTTGTCTAAATTTTGGTGAACAACAACGGGTATATTTTTTACATAACATTGTAAAAATAAAAAAGAATAAGCAAGGTAGTGAAAAATGAGCCAAAATATTGTACTATTGCCGAATTTTTATAAGTAAATCATAAGAGTACATTTTTTTTTCTTCAGAAAACTACAGTTATCATATGTTATAAATTTTTACAATAAATAAAGATATTTTTTCTTGGGTCCAACTCGCTCCTTTTCTTTTTCTTTGAGGTATTCTGATATTTTCTCCTTACAAACAGAGCAACTCGCATTTTTGATACTTTCTTTTAGTATCGAATATTCTCAAGAAGAGCCCCGTACGCAACCTCAAACGTCTCAGCGTCTCTCTTTGATCTGAGAAACCAACAAAAAGAAAACACATGTGAGACCTAAAACATTAAAAATAAATAAGACAAATGAAGAGAAAGAAAAAGAAATTTCAAAGAAAATAGAAGTTCACTCTTCAAGTTATTGTTTGATTGACTTAGAACGTATTCCTCGAGATGCCATTGGTTAGAAATTTGAAGTTGATCCAAAACTCTTTCGATCTTGAACCGATTCTTAGATCTTCTTTAACAACGGAAAGTTTATGATAAGCAAAATAAGTTTTGACGAAAAGTTGGTAGGATATATATAGCACTTTTTAGAGTTAGTTTGCGTATAACTTGCGCCTGTGAGAGGGATCACTTCTTGAATGAACGAATTTTACATATTATTTAAAGATTACATATTATTGTATAATTAATAAAGCATCATGTATTAAATCATATTGTTTCTTGAAATAAATTGTACATATATACATTTATCACCGATTTCTTTTTTTGGTTTAACCATTTAATTTAAGGACTCACTACCTAGACTAATCCAGCTTTGCATCACGTACGTCCTATTTAAAGCCGAAATGCTCCCTACTAAGAATATCTCTAGAATTTGAACTCGAAGAGAGAGAATTGTCAAGAACCGAATTTATCCTCCGAACGGTCTCGTGACGAAACCTAGTCTCTACGACTAGGTAAGCCTAAATTGCGGAAAAATAAGACAAATAATAACAAAAACACTAAAGATGAAGTAATACTATAAAATTTAGCCGCTCAACATCTACAACTTTTACTTTCCCAAAACTCGGAATGTCACAAATCACAAGCTTTAAACGACTATAGCTCTATACAACGAAACAAAGAAAAAGTGTATATGTATATGTCCTAAGTCTGTAGTAGAGTAGATGGGGACACGTGGGACTCTGCGGACACTGCAGAATTACCTCGCGGACTCCTAATCGCTGTTGTAGCACTCCTAGCAAAAACGTTGTGTACTGGTACCTGGATCTGCACATGGGGAAAACATGCGCAGGAAAGGGCGTGAGTACTCCACATTCGGTACTCTGTAAGTGCCAAGCCTAACTCCAGTCAAGTAGTGACGAGGTCAGGTTAAAGCTCTATTGAGTTTGAAAATAAGACAGTTATAAATTTGAACAGTGATATATAAATAGCTACAATAAACAGAATTTAAAGGAAAACTGAAAGAAATAATAAAGAAGAGCCCTCGGCTCAGCACAACATATATCTCAACAGCAAATATGCAATGAAGTACAGGGGAAAAGCTCCCGGATCTCAGTCCGTAGTCCCAATTTAAATATGCTATGCAGTACAGGGAGAAAGCTCCTGGATCTTAGTGCGTAGTCCCAATTTAAATATGCAATACAGTACAGGGAGAAAACTTCCGGATCTCGGTCCGTAGTCCCAATTTAAATATGAGACGCATAATGCTATCAAATACGGATTAATTAAACAATTCAAGAAAGCAATAGGCAAGAATAAGGTAAAAATACCTAAGCATGGATCAAATAGTAGCAAATACGGGGAATTCAAGTGAAAAGAGGTAGGCATTCTCATTCCTATGCTAACTAATGAGTTATAACATGAGGCAGTAATATAGGAATGAAATGAGTTACGACATGGAAGGAAAAGCGGGAATTTAGCAATAATGACCCGTGAACGCACTCGTCATCTCACGTACACGGCGTTCACATAGTAAAATCAGTATAAAAATGCCTAAGGGAAATCTCCAACACAGAGTTAGGCAATCCACTTACCTTGACTGCGCTAATCAACACAATACCACGCTCTTGCCACGAGTATCTGACTCCAGGTGGCCCAAATATATTCAATTCGATTGCTGATCGACTCTCACCCTCACTACTATATGAGTAGGAAGACGAGGGTCGGTACATCTTTTACCCAATAGGTAGGGATCGAATCCTCAGGGAGTTAATATTTGGAGCGAGTGTCTATATGATCTAATGGTGTCTTGTGTTTCTAATTACACTTCTCATATTTTGTTGGTTTTCAAACTACAACTATGATTTATTACTACGTTGAAAGCAATTTAACTACTAATTTATTTTTGAAGTTGTTTTCTATAAAGGCACTAGGGTTATGACTATCACCTAGGCGAGTATTTAGCGGATTCCAATTTCTAAGGCAAGGATGTTAACGAAGGGATAATGATATAACCAATGCACGAAATTGCCCACTCTATACCTCTCGGTAGTTTGAGTGGCTTTGCCCTAATTACCTCTCTCGAGGCCAATTGGGTTTCAAATAAGCAAGCAATTTAGGTTCAAGTAGGATATTACTCTCTCGAGGTTTAACCTGTTAATTAGGACTCAAGTAGGGTTTTACCATCTCTGGATTCAACTCATTGATTGGGACTACCAATCTCTTGATTTTGTCCCAATTCCTTGTTGGACTAATTTTCTAGACTCAAGTCCTCTTTCTCAAGAAGGACCCAAGTCAATTGAAGGTCAATTAGTGTTTGCAACCACAAATTATAGCAAGAAAACCTTGAATTAGCCCAAATAACAAACACCCATAAACATCCAAGCCCTAATTTTGGAAACCCATTAAATACCCACACTAGGGTTGAGCCACAACCTAGCTAATGGGTTTAGCCACTCATAATCAAAGATAAATTCAATGAAAGAGATGAAGTAAAACCCATATTAATGATTTATAACATAAACCACAATGATTCAATGTTAAAATCTCAAGAAAATTGCAAAAAGAAGTAAAGGAACACTATTCACGAGCTGCTACTATCGTTGATACAAAACTTAACCTTAAAAAATTACAAAAGAAGTTATTTACACTCAGCCGAAATTCCGAACAAAAATACCCCGGCGGGTTTACCGAGGACCGCGTAAAAGCGACCGCGGTCCGCGGTGGACGGCTTTGGCCCAGCTGCCGAGTCTCTAAAAAATCCTTGACCGCAGATCGCGGGAAATGGACCGTGGCCGCGGTGCCTTTAGCTAAAAAATGAGGTCCTCTAAATCTTGCCACGGCGGTCCGCGAAGATTGGACCGCGGCCGCGGTGGCATTTGGCTTGAAATCCCTTCTTTGAATCTCACCACCGCGGTCCGCGAAGATTGGACCGCGGCCGCGGTGGTCACTTGGCCTTTGAACTGGGTTTCTGATCTTTACCACCGCGGACCGCGAAGCCTGGACCGCGGCCGCGGTGGACACTTGAGGTAGGCCTTTTTGATGTTCTTGGTACTTGTGCAAGACTCACTCATTTTTTAGCAGATTGCTGACTGTTTGTCATTATTTTTCGCTCAATCCTGCAACAAGCACAACACGTAAGCTTATGGGGCTATTTTATGTACAATTATAATCAAAACTTAAGCAAGAAAGGGCGTAAAACAAGGTAAAAATCCTAGTTATCAACTCCCCCAAACTTAAGCTTTTGCTTGTCCTCAAGCAAACAAAATAAGCCCCACCCCTTTGAGTAATTCCAAGAAACTTCGGTTGTCATAAGGTAACCTCTACTAGCATCAATTGGGACTAACTATTGCCCTCAATGCAAATGAATCATTAACAACATTTGACCCTTTTAAAACCATAGATTTAAGTGCGACACAAGAGCATCAAGAGTTGACACGACTCATCAACGAAACTCTTACTACCACTTTGGTCATTGTGGAGTCCAAACTCATACTCCTCAACTCTCCCTAAGCACCTCACTTTTAGAATTGTAACGCTCAGAATGAGAAAAATGGGAGTTCACTCATCTCTCTCAAAGAAAAGACTCAAGTCTGGCTCAAAGTACCATAGGCTTGCCCCTTATGTAAGTCACCACTAATGTAAGTTTCATTCAACTCAAGATCACATTGGGCTTTTGTGGGCACATGATGAAGGATTTTGGTCAAGGGTAGGAAGTATTTGGTCAGAGTGAGTTCTATCTTTCCTTAAGCACTTCATTTCACATTTTCTTGACTCCTTGAGTCATTTAACTCTTTTTCAAGGGTTGGAGAGACATACTGTCACACATTTTTGTTCATTCAAATCACTTCTCTTCCTTCTAAGCATTCCACACCTTTGATCATATTTCTTTCATTGATTCCCTTTATTTATTTATTTTTCTATATGTTCATTCTTTTTGGCTTTTTTGATGTTTCTTTCCTTTCTTTTTCATTGCCTTTCCTTTTCTTTCCTTTGTGCCTTCTTTTGGTGAACAACAACAAATATACTTTTTTTACATAACATTGTTACAAAAAAAAAAGAGTTGAATAAGCAAGGAAGGTGAAAAATGAGCCAAAACATTATATTATTGCCGAAGTTTTATAAGTAAACCATAAGAGTACAATTTATTTTCTGCAGAACTCCAATTTTCATATGTTAATAAAGATGTTTCTCCTTGGGTCCAACTCGCTCCTTTTCTTTTTCTTTGAGGTATTCTGATATTTTCTCCATACAAATGGAGCAACTTTCTTTTTTGATACTTTCTTTTAGTATCGAATATTCCCAAAGAAGAGCCCCGTACGCAACCTCAAACGTATCAACGTCTCTCTTTGATCTAAGAAACCCAAAAAAGAAAACAAATGTGAGCCCTAAAACATTCAAAATAAATAAGACAAATGAAGAGAAAGAAAAACAAATTTCAAGGAAAATAGAAATTCGCTCTTCAAGTTGTCGTTTGATTGACTTAGAACGTTTTCCTCGAGATGCCATTGGTTGAAACGTTGAAGTTGTTCCAAGACTCTTTCGATCTTGAACCGATTCTTAGTTCTTCTTTAACATCGGAAAGTTTATGATAAGCAAAGTAAGTTTTGATGAAAATTTTGTAGGATATATATAGCCCTTTTTAGAGTTAGTTTGTGTATATCTTACGCCTGGGAGAGGGACCACTTCTTAAATAAACGAATTTTGCATAGTGTTTAGAGATAACATATTATTGTATAATTAATAAAGCATCATGTATTAAATCAGATTGTTTCTTGAAATAAATTATACATATATACATTTATCTCCGATTTCCTTTTTTGGTTTAACCATTTATTTTCGAGACTCATTACCTAGACTAATCCAGCTTCGCATTACGTACGTCCTATTTAAAGACGAAATGCTCCCTACTAAGAATATCTCTAGAATTTGAACTCGAAAGAGGAGCAATCACATCATACACTACATCCTATTCGTGGTAATTATGTCAACTTTTAGGATGCTGTAACTAAACAATCACACAAGTGTTCATCTAAAAAAATCGAGTTAGTGGGTCGAAATTTATACTATTATTAAATTTTTTGTTTTACAATTTGATTCCTTATAATTAGTGGGCTTATCGTGATAGAGAATTTCTTTTTAATTCTTATTTATTTAATTTCAATTATTTTGGAAAAATCTATGGTAAAACGGGTCCTTAAAAGCATGGACAAACTGGTGTAGATCACTCACCCTGCAAAGCGCAGACATGTATACTAGTAAGGATAATAATAAAAAAAAGGATTTGGGATTGTATTATCTCATATTTGATTATAGGTATTAGCTAATCTCGGGATAAATTTCACACTAAAATAATAGGATTAGCAATCCCATATAAAAGTAAATAAATAATCCCATAAGATACCACTGTTGTACCAGATGAAGAACGGACTAACCGTCCAAAATTTGAGTTAGATCTAATCTAAAAATAAATTGGCATCCAAATAGGGGCGAAATTAGTTCTTGGTGTTTGTCTAAATTTTGGTGAACAACAACGGATATACTTTTTTTACATAACATTGTTACAAAAAAAAAAAAGAGCTGAATAAGCAAGGTAGGTGAAAAATGAGCCAAAACATTGTATTATTGCCGAATTTTTATAAGTAAACCATAAGAGTACAATTTTTTTCTCGGAGAACTCCAATTTTCATATGTTATAAAGATGTTTCTCCTTGGGTCCAACTCGCTCCTTTTCTTTTTCTTTGAGGTATTCTGATATTTTCTCCTTACAAACGGAGCAACTTTCTTTTTTGATACTTCCTTTTAGTATCGAATATTCCCAAAGAAGAGCCCCGTACGCAACCTCAAACGTATCAACGTCTCTCTTTGATCTAAGAAACCAAAAAAAGAAAACAAATGTGAGCCCTAAAACATTCAAAATAAATAAGACAAATGAAGAGAAAGAAAAAGAAATTTCAAGGAAAATAGAAATTCGCTCTTCAAGTTGTCGTTGATTGACTT
Source organism: Nicotiana undulata (assembly GCA_005239495.1). NCBI lineage: Eukaryota > Viridiplantae > Streptophyta > Magnoliopsida > Solanales > Solanaceae > Nicotiana > Nicotiana undulata. Next base: position 46,788 of record ML263502.1, on the reverse strand, counting down.
AGAACGTTTTCCTCGAGATGCCATTGGTTGAAACGTTGAAGTTATTCCAAGACTCTTTCGATCTTGAACCGATTCTTAGATCTTCTTTAACATCGGAAAGTTTATGATAAACAAAGTAAGTTTTGACGAAAATTTGGTAGAATATATATAGCACTTTTTAGAGTTAGTTTGTGTATATCTTACGCCTGGGAGAGGGACCACTTCTTAAATAAACGAATTTTGAATAGTATTTAGAGATTACATATTATTGTATAATTAATAAAGCATCATGTATTAAATCAGATTGTTTCTTGAAATAAATTATACATATATACATTTATCTCCGATTTCCTTTTTTGGTTTAACCATTTATTTTCGAGACTCATTACCTTAACTAATCCAGCTTTGCATTACGTACGTCCTATTTAAACACGAAATGCTCCCTACTAAGAATATCTCTAGAATTTGAACTCGAAAGGGGAGCAATCACATCATCCACTACATCCTATTCGTGGTAATTCTGTCAACTTTTAGGATGGTGTAACTAAACAATCACTGCAAGTTTTCATCTAAAAAAATCGAGTTAGTGGGTCGAAATTTATACTATTATTAAATTTTTTGTTTTACAATTTGATTCCTTATAATTAGTGGGCTTATAGTGATAGAGAATTTCTTTTTAATTCTTATTTATTTAATTCCAATTATTTTAGAAAAATCTATGGCAAAACGGGTCCTTAAAATCATGGACAAAGTGGTGTAGATCACTAACCCTGCAAAGCGCGGACATGTATACTAGTAAGGATAATAATAAATAAAAGGATTTGGGATTGTATTATCTCATATTTGGTTATAGGTATTCGCTAATCTCGGGATAAATTTTACATTTAAATAATAGGATTAGCAATCCCATATAAAAGTAAATAACTAATCTCATAAGATACCACCGTTGTACCAGATGAAGAACGGACTAACCGTCCAAAATTTGAGTTAGATCTAATAAATCTGCATTCAAATAGGGGCAAAATTAGTTCTTGGTGTTTGTCTAAATTATGGTGAACAACAACGGATATACTTTTTTTTACATAACATTGTAACAAAAAAAAAAGTTAAATAAGCAAGGTAGGTGAAAAATGAGCTAAAATATTGTATTATTGTCGAATTTTTATAAGTAAACCATAAGAGTACAATTTTTTTTCCGGAGAACTCCAATTTTCATATGTTATAAATTCTTGCAATAAATAAAGATGTTTCTCCTTGGGTCCAACTCGCTCCTTTTCTTTTTCTTTGATACGACCCAAATTCCCAACCTTAGGGATCGTGATGGCGCTTAACACCACACTTGCTAGGCAAACCAATGTTAGAGTTCGATTAGCTATTTACCTTTGATTATCCATTTAAATATAATAAACAATTATAAAATAAACTTACGCTATTGACTTTCAATGAATAATTTCAAACATAAAATAATAAACACTTAAATAAATCGAGCCACGAACTAATTATATAAGTAACTCTAGAACTACCCCAGGGTCTGGTGTCACAATTCACGAACTACTAAAGAATACTACAAATAATGGGCTGAAAAAATAATGTAATTGTTCTTAATATAATAAAAAAGTTTTATAAAAATAGGAGAAGAGTCTCGAGATCTGCGAACGCCGGCAGATATACCTCGTGTCTCTGAATAAATGAATAGCCGCTCTAAATATCTCTATTGCTGGTCGATACATGGATCAACACAAAAGAGTGCAGAGTGTAGTATCAGTACAACCAACCCCATGTACCGAGTAAGTGCCGATCCTAACCTCGACGAAATAGTGACGAGGCTACGGCGGGGCATTAACAACATATAACCCGCGACAATAATATATACAATAACGCAATAAAATAATTCTACACAAATAAGAAAAAATAAAACTGAAACAATAAATATAAAGCAAGAAGAAACTTTTAAACAAATAAATAAATAAATACTGCAACAACAATAAAATAACTCAACCACCTTTTCTAGGCCTCAACTATAACCAACTCTCAAATAATTTTCAAGTTTTCAAACTCTAACTTTAAATAAAAATGGTGCCAAAATATGAAAAATAGTAATATAAAATGGTAGTTTTCAAATCTTGGTTTTTCTTTGAAAATCATTAAAAATATAATTGTCCTCCCTTATTTCTCCTTGTTGCGGCGTGCAACCCGATCCCACCAGACATATTATATCAATTTATTCACCCGTATCACAATCAATTATCCACCCTTATCACATCCCCCTTGTCACAGCCCCCTTATCACCGCCTTTCAAGCCAAAGCCTTTCACAATATTTATGTCTCGACAAATTGTAAACAGAACAAGTTTCACTTAAAAATAATAGTAAAAGCAGAGTATGAAATAATGACAATAAAACAATGAGTGTTCCATCCGTTATTTTATAAACAGTAAAACATGCATATTCTCCCTTATCCTTGTCTTGTTGCGACGTGCAACCCGATCCCACATATTCACAATATCACAATCAATTATCCACTCTTGTCACAACCCCCTTATCACACCAATTTTGTTTATTCATCAAAAACTTTCATTGTTCAGGCCAAGCGGTTAACAACACTTTTAGTTCAACAAATTTCAAACAGAAAACAACGTAGCTCGTAAGCTTCAACCAATATCATTTCACAATAAAACCAACCAGAATATATGTAAACACCGTAACGCTGTCAACCCAGCTCAGTCTCTATGTACCATGATAAAATCAAAAGAACAACCAACACTTTTAATACACTTGCCACAACCATTGGCAACAATCAATTGAAACCAGACATCCACGTAAACTTCAACAATCATAAGCCAGTTAAACTGCATTCCTCATCACTCCCTCAATACTATCAAAATGGAACCAACAGGAACGTGTGTGTGTGTGTGTGTGTATATAATTCGTAAAAACAATGTCAAATCGCTCAACCGTTTTGTACCACAAGGAATCCAGCTAAAACAACCAATACTCTTTCCAAAATAAACACAACAATATCTAACAATAAAATAACAATACCAAGTAGTCACAGAAACAATAATGGACATAGAACAATTAAGAAAAGAATCAATTAAGTTGGGGACGGGAAAGGGATCATGCTTAACAGACAATTTGGGTGGTGCATAGATACGCGTCACTTCACCTATACACCAGTCTCATGCATTTCACATCGCAAACAAGTGGGGATTCCTATTCTCTCAAGTCAAAGTTATACCATACACTTACCTCAATTTCGCAGGCCACTCACTGCTCAATTACAGCTTTTTCTTTAGAATCTTGATTTAAATTGCTAGAATCTAATCATAATTAACTCAATATCATTAATTAAGGCTAAAGGAACTAACTTTATTGAAAATTATAATTTTTCCTAAGTTTTCTAAAAAAGGTGAAAACCTGACCCCGGACCCGCTTGGTCTAAACTCGGGGTTCGGACCAAATTACGTTTACCCATTCACCCACGAACCCAAATATATAATTAGTTTCGAAATACGACCTCAATTCGAGGTAAAGATTCAATTTTTTACAAAATTCCCTAATTCTACCCAAACCCTCAATGTTTATCATGAAAATTCTTAGTTTTTTATTTAAAAGTGATGAAAAACAATGGATAATTGAAAGAGTAAAGTTTAGAATTGATTACCTATGACTTGGTGAAGAAATTTGTTCTTAGGACTGTGGGGTTCGAAAATTTGAAGGAGAAGAAGAAGAAGAAGAAGTCTGATCGTTTAATAATTCTCGTACCCTTCCCGATCTAGAGCGATCCCAGAAATCAAATTCATTCGCAGAACTGGTACGTGCCGCACATATTTTAAAACTAATGTGCATATGACATTTGTCTTGATACAAATGTTGCCAATCCCCACAATCTTTGAGTGACTAGTATTTCCCATCTTGACCATTCCAAAGTCTCATGCTTTGTACCTATAAGAGAATTCTCTTACCGGTGTGTCATGGTAGGATTCTGTTGTGTCAACAACCCATTCTGACTCTTGGCTTGCTAAGTGCATGCATTCCTCCTCCTCGTGAACGAAGAGAATCACTGAATTATCGTTGTGCACTACAATAGTTGTGTTGTCATCATTCTTCTTTCCACTGCTCTCGCCTCGACCTTTCTTTGGGAAATCTCTTCTTAAGTGACCGATTTGACCGCAACTATTGCAATTTCTACCCTTTGATTGGTTCTTGGACTTTCCACGAGCTTTGTATTTATCACAGCTACTCGATGCTCTATAAAAACTTCTTCCTCTGCTTTCCTTGATAAGAGCCTGCCCCTGATTTCCGGGCTTCTTCCTCATCTTATAATTGAGTAGGATGACTGGTGTGACCTCCTTTAAATCGATGGTATCTCTACCATGAAGGATGGTTGTTGCAAAATTATCAGAGGAAGATGGCAACGAGTTTAGAAGCATGATAGCCTTATCAACTTCACTGATTGTTTCTCCAAGGTTTGTCAGTTGTTTGATTAATCCATTTAACATATTTAAATGGGCCAAAAAATTTGTACCTTCACTCATATGGATGGCATAAAGTTGTTTTATCAAATACAACTTGTTTTTTAAGGATTTGGACATGTATAGACTTTCTAGTCTTTTCCAAATACCACATGCACTATTTTCATCCCCGACATTATTGATAGCACTAGCCGCCTTCTTATCCATGTCTGTCCATTCCTCGGCTTTCATGGTTACCGGCTTTGCCTCTTTTTCATCTAGTGCAATGTCTCACCCTTTGTTGGATGAGCATGTCCTTCATCCTTTTTTGCCATATGGAGAAACCGTCATTACTGTTGAATCTTGTCACTTCATACTTTACTCCTCACATTTTTTTGGTCACTGAGTAAAATTAACTGTAAATAATATTTCTGTGAATGAGCAAAACCTGTGTTGTGATACTAGCTGTTGGAAAAACTAATACCCACAGAAATAATATTCACTGTAGAGAACTATAATAAATGCGGATTACTAAAATGCTGTAACCGGCGATAAGAATAAGGGAAACAAGGACACTGAGATTTTTACGTGAAAAACTCTTCTGAATAAAGGAAAAAACCACGGCCCGAGAGGAGCAACTAATTTTCTCTATAGCAAGGATTTTACAATTTGTGGTACCAAGTAAAATACTCCAATACAACAACATAATCAAAAGAAATAATCCACTTTTGATTTTTTTTACCTCACTATAAATATCGCTCAAACTCTCTATATTTTTCCTTACATAGTATTTTGCTTCTTACTCTGTAAATCATTCTATTGTTCTTTGTTTTGATGTGATTACAAATGAAAGTAGAAGCACCTTTTATAGTTGCAGAATGCCTATAATGATGTACGTAATGACATCAATATGTACTGCAAAAGTCAGCTTCTACATGTGACATCAACAAGAAATTGTCTGCCCAAATCTTTTATATTGTTGATTTGGTTGGCTTGAAATCTCAAAGACAAAGGTAATTTCTCTTCTTTAACATAGCCCATGGGATGGACCCAACAAAAATTGGGATTTTGGTTTGAATTTCGGGTTTGCTCGAATTATGTCTCTCCTAATGATATTCTTATTTATATAAACGTGATGCCAGAAAAGCGTAGATTTTTTTGCAAAAAAAGAAGAAGCCAGATATGGTTTCTTACATTATTAGGTTTAGTTGATTTCTTACATATATAAAAGATTTCTGTATATGTAAGTGAGTTCAGGTGAATCGGTAAGATTGTTAGGGAAATGACATCGAAAAATAACAATAACAATACTGCAATAATATTTGTGAGCGAAAATACACGAATTGACTTGAGTCGTGCTAGACACTGTCCTAAGAAACTATTTCAGCAATGTGAAATGTTTTCCCAGGATTAAACAAGCCATCTCTACTTATTTAGAGGATACAGGAATCAGCAAAATATTAATATAAATCCAGCTAGCTAGTAGAAAAGGTAAATAAGAAAGGAAATAACTAATATTTAATATTGGACAACAAAGGAAGAAGAGAGACATGCAATGAAAGGAAAGAAATGATGATGTTTTGTTCTGTAAAGTTGTCTGAAGGAAGGACCCATTTATAGGCAAAAAGCTTAAGGCTTTTCTTGTCATTTGTCAAGTTTGATTGTAAGACTTCCATGCATCTTTCCATATAGATGGACATTTGTCCACTTTTTGAAAATATCACAACAGTTCCCCCACATATTTTCAAAAATTTATAGGAAAAGGATAAAAGAATGGAAGAATTAACAACTTGCTAAATTTGCATGGTCCAAATGTAATAGGTTTGGTGTCTTATGGACTATGAACCAAACTTAGACCAATAAAATTTAACTCACATAATTACTAGTGAAATATAATATTTTTTTATGAACCAATAATTATTATTGTAAGTCAGAGATTTTATCAATCACATTTCGACCCCCGGTAATTTTGCTGTTCAACGCGGTTTTGCGCCCAATAGGTCATGCGAGTGCTTGGTTATTCATGAGAGCTCTAGAGACTAGGCCAAAATCTCATAGAGCGTCCCACTCAACTCTCATATAGGTGAATTCATCAAGTGTATACTGCTTTTAAATACACCATCCATATGGACTATGAATTTCATTCAGAGTTATAACTCAACCTCTCAATTAGTAGCATTTAGGCACTCTCTTTTAGTGCATCTGTGCCAATATTGACTTGTTATTACCCATATGAACCTAATTCATGGGATCTTCAATCACATAGGCTGGGTTACCATCTCTATTGACAACATGTAGGCCTTAATCCCATCTCTTTTGAGATTTGAAGAATTAATTTTCTTCCCACGAGTTTAGTCATAGGATCGGTCAAATTAACTTCTGACTTCATATAATCAATGAAAATTATTCCATCTCTCAGCATCTGCTTTATGACATCATGTCTCAATTTCATGTGTCTACTTTACAATTATAAGATTTATTCTTTGCTATAGCTATTGCCGCTTGGCAATCACAATGTATAAATACATGAGGTAATACATCCTTTATTAAAGGGATATTAGCTAAGAAGTTTCTTAGCCATTCAGCCTCAGAACCAGCTAACTCCAGAGCTACAAACTCTGGTTCCATAGTCGATCTGGCAATGATCGTTTGTTTAGATGATTTTCACGATATTGCACCACCACCAAGGGTGAATACATAACCACTAGTGGATTTTGTCTCATCTAAATCAAAGATCCAGTTTGCATCACTATACCCTTCTAAAATAGAAGGAAATCCACTATATAAGATACCATAATTCATGGTTCCTCTCAAATATTTCATTAGTCTAGCTAATGCAGACCAATGATCATTGTTGGTATTATGAGTATATCTACTCAGTCTACACACGACATAGGCTATATCAGGCCTTGTAAAATTCATTAAATGCATCTGACTCCGAATAATCTGAGCATATTTAGACTGAGCAACTGGGTCACCATTATTCCTTTTCAACTTAGAGTTAGCATCAAAAGAAGTGCTCACAGATGTGACATTAAAATATTCAAACTTCTTAAGAAGTCTCTCAACATAATGTTCTTGTGACAACATTTTTCCATCTTCACTCCTTATAACTTTAACTTCCAATATTGTATTTACTTCACCCAGATCTTTCATATCAAAATTAGCAGACAAAAATAATTTAGTACTTTACACAATATTTAAACTTGTACCAAATATAAGCATGTCATCAACATATAGACATATTATCACATATTCATTGTCTACCACTTTAGTATAAACACATATATCCACCTCGACCGAAGAAAAAACGTCTCTCAATAAGACTTCTTTAAATTTCTCACATCACTGCTTAGGAGCTTGTTTAAGGCCATAAAGAGATTTAATTAATTAACAAACTTTATTTTCTTGTCTAGGAATGACACAACCTTAAGGTTGAACCATATAAATTTCTTCTTCTAAATCACCATTTAAAAAAAGCAATTTCCACATCCATTTGGTGGATAAAAAGCTTACGGATTGAGGCTAAGGCAATTAAAACTCGAATAGAAGAAATTCTAGTCACCGGTGCAAATGTATCAAAATAATCTACATTTTATTTTTGAGAAAATTCTTTTGCTACTAACCGAGCTTTATTTTTATCTAAAGATCCATCAGGATTAAATTTATTTTTGAAAATCCATTTACAACCAATAGGTTTTGCACCAGGAGGCAAATATGTTAAAATCCATGTTTTATTTTCCTTAATAGAATTAATTTTAATTTTTATTGCCTCTTTCCAATATTTAGCATCAGAAGAAGATATAACTTCAAAATAATTCGATGGTTCATTATTCACACGAAAAGTTTGAAAATCATCCCCATAAGAAAAATATTCTTTTCTAGGCCTTTTGATCCTTCTCAGTTCCTCATTAGAGGTAATCTCCCTATTTGTTTCAACAGGTGTATGAGAAATTTTATCACACAATGGATAAATATATTCAAAGAACTCAGCATTCTTTGTCTCAATTATAGTATTATAATCAAGCACATCACTTTTTAAACAAGAAATCTATATGCAGGACTATGTTCAACATATCCAATAAGCATGCAATCAGCAGCTTTATTTTTCTCCTTTTAGGTTCAGGTAAAAGAACTTTAGCAAGGTACCCCCCACACTTTTAAATATTTCAAGTTAGGTTTATAACCCTTCCACAATTCATACAGAGTTTTGTCAGTTCTTCTATATTGTATTCTATTTAGTAAGTGACATGCATATAATATAGCTTCACCCCACAAATTATCAGGAGCATTAGAACTAACTAACATAGAGTTCATCATCTCTTTCAGTGTTCTATTTTTCCTTTCAGCTACTCCATTTGACTCAGGTGAATAAGGTGGAGTTACTTCATGAATAATAACATTATTTTCACAAAATTCATTCAAAGATAAATATTCTCCACCTCTGTCTGATCTAATTCTCTTGATTTTTCTATTAAGTTGATTTTCAACCTCAGTTTTATAAGAAATAAAAGCATTAAATGCATCATCTTTATTTCTAAGAAAATACAACTTAGTATATCTAGAAAAATCATCAATAAAAGTCACATAATATCTTTTATCACTTCTAGTCATAGTCTGCTTTAAAAAGCCTAAATCAGTGTGAATCAAGGATAATAATTCAGTTTCTCTATTTACAGAAAAATAAGTCTTTCTAGTACTTTAAGATTCAACAAATATTTCACACTTGTTAATATTATTTGAGTCTAAATCGGATATTAATCCTAGTGACTGCATTTTCTTTGTATACGCGACATTAACATATCCTAGTCTAACATGCCACAAAGAAATTGACTCAACCATATAAGCAAAAGAAGATGTATTTTCATAACTAGTATCAGAAATATTAATCATAAATAAACCATGATTACAATATCCATTGCCCACAAAATTATTATTTTTGGTCAATACGACCTCATCATTCTCGAAAGAAACTTTCACTCCAACTTTTCCTAATAACCCCCACAGAAACCAGATTGGTTTGGATATTAGGAACATGCAATACATCACTCAATACTAGAGTTTTATCAGGTGTGAGTTTGAGAAGAATTTTTCTTTTCCCAAGAACGCGAGTTGTTCTTGAGTCACCAAGATAAATAAATTCTTCTCCTTCCTCAATTTATTTTTGTCTACACAAATATGCCTAGTAGCACCAGAGTCTATCACCCAATTTCTCACACTGGCCACATTATTTATTTGGGAAATGACCGCGAGATTATCATTTATCCCAGCTCTTTTCTTGCATTGAGGTGCATTTTTCTTGAAGGTTTTAGTTTTAGCATTGGATACGTAACCATGTCTATTTACATACCTGTGTTTTGACATTAGTGTCTGCCAAAGTTGTGGATGCAATAACGTATTTGCAACACCATGGATATCTGACATAACAGCTGGAACAGTAGCAGCAGAGACAACACCAAAATTGGTAGCACCATCAAACATTTCCGTAGTAGTATTACTTGCTGAAATAGTTTCTTAGATTTAGGGAAATGACATCGAAAATAACAATAACAATACTGCAATAATATTTGTGAGCGAAAATACACGAATTGACTTGAGTCGTGCTAGGCACTCTCCTAAGAAACTATTTCCTCAATGTGAAATGTTTTTCCCGGATTAAACAAGCCGGTCTCTATTTATTTAAAAGGATACGGGAATTAGCAAAATATTAATAATAAATCCAGCTAGCTAGTAGGAAAAGTAAATAAGAAATAAAATAACTAATATTTAATATTGGACAACAAAGGGAGAAGAGAGGTGAAAGGAAAGGAAAGAATGATGATGTTTTGTTCTGTAAAGTTGTCTCGAGGAAGGACCCATTTATTGGCAAAAAGCTTAAGGCTTTTCTTGTCATTTGTCAAGTTTGATTGTAAGACTTCCATGCATCTTCACATAGATGGACATTTGTCCTCAAGTTTGATCGTAAGACTTCCATACATCTTGCCACATAGATGAACATTTGTCCACTTTTTGAAAATATCACAACAATAAGAGACCTTCTAGTTCTGCCCCTAAGTATAGTAGCATTTTCTCTAATATTGTAGGACTTCTACTCTTTTAAATGCAAATTTTGGTTGCGTTGAGTTCTTTATAAAGACAGTAAGCTAGGCGGACGCCGTATTTTTGTCTAATCCACCTATGCATTTATTGAAGAGAAAAAATTACCTCTTCCTTTACAAATTTCTTCCAGAATTGTAACGAAACGTCTTTCTTTTCGTTTTCTTATAAAAAATTTATATACATATATTTTTGGAGGTTTTTGAATCTTTTGCAAATCAATAGCTCAAACGGTCTTTGATTAGTTCACATTTGCTTTACCTCGTGTAGTTCATTAGTGCGTTATGATGATCAATTATCATGTATTATCGAAGAAAGAACAAAGTAGTATGTTGAGAATAATCCAATGCAAATATCAAATTGTTCAATTTAATTAATTCTAAAAAGATTGATCAGATAGGTTAACATTGGACGTATCCCAATTCTAAAAACATGACATTTCAAGTGCGCTTTTTGGAGCAAAATGAACAGGTAAAGATATAGGAACAATGAACAAAGAGGGGGAAAAAATAAAAGAAGAAAAGGTCCTACCGGGAGTCGAACCCAGGTCGCTGGATTCAAAGTCCAGAGTGCTAACCACTACACCATAGAACCCTGTTTGTGTAACTAAAACAGTTAGTACTTATTTTTTCAGACAGATTTGCCATTCACAGGAGACAGAATCATGGGATATTGGCAGTTAATGCACGCATTTCTAGTCCCCTCTCTATTCTGACTCATAGCTTGTTTGTCCAAAAGTGTTTTGGGCGAGGTGTCTGGCAAGTTTTTAGAAGTAAATAAAAATATTTTTGAGTATAAATAGAAGTAATTTTTGAGAATCAAAAAAAAAAAAAATGAGAAATATTTTTAAGAAAAATATATTTAGAAGCAGTTTTTAAAAGTTTAGTTTAACACTAATTACTGTTTAAAAGTGATTTCAAATTAATTAACCAAACTCAAATTATTTCTCACCCAACACATTTTTTTGAAAAGTATTTTTGACAAAAACACTTGTCAAAATAAGCTAATTTTAAAAATCTGTTTAGCCAAGTTGGAAAAATCAGCATATTTTGAGAAGTATTTTTGGTGAAAATCAATTTGTGTTTGATTAATTAATTTAAAAAATAGTTCTAAGCAATAAATTATATTTTGTCAAGTTTTTTAAAAGTATTTGTAAGTATATTTTTTTTAAAAGTACTCCTCCGACTACTTTTTTTTTTCTCCGTAATTATTTCTGTTTCTATCCTCCAACTACTTTTTTATTTTTCTCCGTAATTATTTTTGTTTCTGCTCAAAATTACTTTTTCCTTCTAAAAATCTTGACTAAATACTCAATTTTAGAAAAGAAAAAAAAAATACTTCTCAACTTGGACAACCTTGGCCAAACGGGCTATAATAACCTTGGCCAAACAAGCTATGAAAGTTGACTCTCTTTCCCTGTGATCTCTTCACTGATCAGCAATCCAAAGGCAAAGACGAAAACGAATCACACTATCCAACTAGTATTTGATTTCCGATCTAAAAATGTCTCAAAATCTCAATCCAAACCCAACTTACGACGTGATAATCTTAGGTGCCTCAGGTTTTACAGGCAAATACGTGATTAGAGAAGCTCTCAAATTCCTCAACGTTCCATCTTCCCCATTAAAAAGCTTAGCCATAGCTGGCCGTAACAGTTCCAAACTTTCCCAGGCTCTCCAATGGGCCGCCCGTCCAAACCCACCACCCCAAATTCCAATCCTCACCGCCGACACAACCGACCCATCTTCTCTCCGCCACCTCGCTTCTCAGGCTAAGATCATTCTTAATTGTGTCGGCCCGTTTCGTCTGTACGGTGAGCCCGTCGTTGAGGCCTGTGCTGATTCGGGTTGTGATTACTTGGATATATGTGGGGAGCCCGAGTTTATGGAGAGGATGGAAGTGAAGTACCATGAGAAGGCTGTGGATATGGGCTCTTTGATTGTTTCGGCTTGTGGGTTTGATTCTGTGCCTGCTGAATTGGGCTTGATGTTCAATTCGAGACAGTGGCTGCCGCCGGCTGTTCCTAATCAGGTTGAAGCCTACCTTAGTCTGGAATCGGACAAGAGAATTGTTGGAAACTTCGCGACGTATGAGTCAGCGGTGCTTGGTGTGGCTAACGCCGACAAATTACAGGAGCTCAGGCGCTCCAGACCCAAGAGGCCTCGTCCTGCGGTATGATTCTATGATTTCATTTTCTTACTAAAACATTCAATGTACTGAGGTCATCAGTGTTAGTTAACCAGTTACAGAGGTAAAATTTTAGTTCATTTAACAACCTGGGACTTCCAAGTATTATAGTAATAGAAAATTGAAGGGCTTATAAATATTTACTGTAATTATATTATTTTATAAAATATTAAAAATTAAATACCTCCTCGCTGAGGCATGTGTAAGACGCCCACGCCTTTTAAAACACTGATTAATACTTATAAAGTTGGATTGTAGATTACCTTACAAAAAAAGAAATTTGGATTATAGATTGTTATCTGTTCTTATGACCCAAAAACAGCTGGATTGTAATCTTTAGGTGGTATTAAAATGTGACTACTGCCATGAGAATCTCTAGTTTCATGCTTCGTGCGTTTCTATTTTTTCCCCTCTATTGAGGCATGCACAGATAAACATTTACAGCAAGTAGTTCCATCAGTCTACTTGCCACGGCCAACAACTATTTGATGCAGCACTACTATCTAGTCTTGTGGTGGGCCGATTAGGTGGCAGGGAGCGATGGTACATAGGCTGTAGAGAGGATGCTAATTTGAGAAATGATTTTGTCCTTTAAAAGATAGCATGAATAATGAGAAAAACTAGTGGAATTAGATCTGAATGCAGTGGAAATAATGCAGAGACCTAGAAATGAATTATATGCTCTGCCCTGGGAAGCCTTAAAGCAGCAACATATGTCAAATCGTTGCATAACTATTCTATCTTCACTATTCTTTTGTTCCAAGAGAGAAATGCTGCAGGTTAAGAAGCAATTGATCCTTTACAGCTGATAAGTCATTGGTCATTATGTTTTCGTACATGTATAGTTTAGTCAAAATCCAAAGTCAATTACGTTAAGGTCGTTTTCCCCATTTGCAGAATGTTATACAAATGTATTTTTACATTTGGAATATTGAGAACCGAATTTAACTGTGTCTGTAGTACGCATGTTGTAGTCAATATTTGATGACGTTGATGAGTATGGTAGGGATTCATAAACCTTACGATGGATATCGTAAATATGTGTATGATGGGATTCATAAACCTTATGATTGCTTTCTGGTGGCATGAATGAGTAGATGATGGGGATTCAAAAACCCTACGATGGATATCATAAATATGTGTATGATGGGATTCATAAACCTTATGATTTCTTTCTGGTGGCATGAATGAGTAGATGATGGGGATTCAAAAACCTTATTATCGATGTTTTTATGGCACGAGTGAGTATGTGATAGTGATTCATTGTTAAATGGACTCTATATAGTTGGTACCTGCAATATTTGCTAGATATTACATTTGCACAAGGCCACACAATTGTACCACGCAGCTATAGGAAAAACATCATTCATGCCTTCTCTATTAAATAACACATAAGATCTGCGAAACATTTTTTCTTTCTCTCACTCTCCAACATTTTCCTGGTTGTCTCAGATTCCTGGTCCTCGTCCTCCTAAAGGTCCATTGGTGGACCACCTAAAGGAAGTTGGTGTTTGGGCTGTAAAGTTACCATCAGCAGATGCAATTGTAGTCCGGAGAACACTTTCGTGTTTGGCTGAAAATCCTGGCGGTTTACCTGGTGTGAATGAAAGCACCGAACAGATTGAGAGGAGGGAGGCTTTTTGGTCCACCATAAAGCCAGCTCACTTTGGTGTGAAGATAGCTTCGAAATCTCTGTTAGGAGTTATTCGTTTCATTACAGTTGGGGTTTTCATTGGTCTTTTTGGTAAAACTGGTATCGGCAGATGGCTGCTCTTGAAATTCCCTTCATTGTTCAGTCTTGGATGGTTCAGGAAAAAAGGTCCAACTGAAGATGAAGTGGCAAGTGCTACCTTTAAGATGTGGTTTGTTGGACACGGGTTTAGTGACGACAGTCTTGCATCACAAGGAAACAGGAAACCCGATACAGAGATAATTACAAGAGTAATGGGACCTGAGATTGGTTATTTAACAACTCCTATCATTCTTGTCCAGTGTGCCCTCATTTTGCTCAAGGAACGAGATAATCTTCCAAAGGGAGGTGTTTTCCCCCCTGGGATTGTGTTTGGCGCGACAGACCTCCAAGACAGGCTTCAACAGAATGGAATATCTTTTGATGTTATTTCAAAGAACACTGTCTAACTAAACGGTAGTTCTGTGCAGTTTCAGTCATATGGGAACATCTGAATTTGTGCCAAAGGGCGAATAATTCTACAAATCCTTTTGCTTTCTTTGTGTGTTCTCTTCTGACTGTATTTTCTGTAGTTTTAATATGCTTTATGAATGCCTTAAGGTGTTTCCTCAACATTTTTCTTTCCAGAACTATCTCCAGCATCCCTGTCCATCTTTTTTTTTCCTTCTTTGATGTTTTGAGGTAACTGAATAAGCTTTATTTTGTTTTGACAATTTATTATGGTCTGTTAAGTCCTATGAATCTTTTGGATTTAACAACATACAAGTTCCATTTACAATAACAAGCTTCCAATAATGGTGCAGATACATCATTTTTCTTCTGCTTGTAACGTTTCGATGAATTTCCTGAGCCTCTTCTCAGAGCTCCCATCGACTCCCTTGGCCTTTCTAGCTTTTTCCCTCACTTTCATAGCCTTAACCTTCATATCAACATCTCCCATCAAGTTTTTCACCATCTCTGCAATCTCCTCTCCGTTTACTAGATTTTCCTCGCCCCAACCCCATTCTTTTACCCACCTCCCTAATCCCGCCTTCTCCACAACTTCTGCATTCAACTTTTGATCACCATGTTGTGGCCATGCCAGCATTGGTACTCCTGACCAAGCTGCATTCATCACTGAATCCCATTCGCACTGGTTCATGAAAAGTCCAATGGCTGGATGGTCTATAATGGCTTCCTCATACTCCCCTGATTTCACTATTTTCCCTTTCTTTTCCATCTCATCCAGGACTGTACTTCCAAACAACTCCAGAAGCTCTTCTTTTAGCACCCATATAAACTTATATCCACATATCTCTAGTCCTTTTCCTAT
This sequence comes from Nicotiana undulata, assembly GCA_005239495.1. NCBI lineage: Eukaryota > Viridiplantae > Streptophyta > Magnoliopsida > Solanales > Solanaceae > Nicotiana > Nicotiana undulata. Next base: position 31,071 of record ML263502.1, on the reverse strand, counting down.
TTCTCTTAATTGTTGTGAAGAAATCGGCTCTCTAGTTCCAAAGTTAACATAAATAACTGATGCAGCAGGTTGTTCATCTAACCATGGACACTGATTGTCTTCTCCTAGCTTGTTATTTCCCACAGGACCAACAGGAAAAACAAGTGGAAGAGAACTTGTTACTCTTCCTTCATCGAGGGCAGCAACTGTTTCTGGTTCAAACCAGTTAAAGGTGTTCAGAAAAACACCGGTCACTTGAGGGAGAGCTCGAGCATTTGGCAGCAAATAGGCTTTCAAGACATAGTTTGAAGGTGAATCATCCAGCCATGAACGAGGGATGCTTGATTTTGGAACCGATCCTAATCCTGGGATCTCGAGATTGCCTGAAAGGTTTTTAAATGCAGTAGGATTTTCCGACAGCAGTACTGGAAGGTAAGCTACAGTAGAGTAAAATTTAGCTGATGTAGTTGAGATAATGTAAAGGGGAATGTTGAGATTAGTAGAAACTTGTGAAAGACTAGATGCAATAATAAAATCGGAGACAATTGCAGAAACTGGTTCATTCAAAGAATCTATCAGAGGGCCGAGCTGGTGAAGTGAGTTACTAATGGCATCAATTTGTATGATGAAAGGATCATTAATCTTGGAAGTTGAGGTATTCAAAGGAAGAATATGAAAATCTAGTTGCTTGATTTCAGGGTAATTGGAGAAAAAGTTGGTGGTGAGTTTCGACGTTGAAGTAAAGATTTCAAGTTTCATTGTGATGAAGGTGATTTTACATTTCTGTGAAGTTAACACAGAAGCTAGTCGAAAAAATGGAACCATTTGTCCAACTCCTAAACCACTAGGGAAAAATAATATGTGAACTGACTTTGCAGAGTTGACACTAGAATTAGACATCTTGATGGATTGACTGGTGCAAATGGAAATGATTTATGCAGAAACATATGCTTATATTAAAGAATAAGGCGCTGCTGCGATCATATTCGTGCACATCATTATCCTATTATTGTATGGGATTCAGTAGAAAAGAGACGAAAAATAATTTAGTACAATTAGGTAGTTGTTCGCTTTCATATGCTTGTTTTGTAGTTTGAGGAACAGGAAAAGGAATCAACTTTAGTATCTTAGATATATGGATAAATCAAGTGAATCAATGTAATATAAAATAAAATAAAATTATCTAGCAATATATATAGTGTAATATTTCGAGCACCATTGACTGCCAATCGCCACTAGATCACAAAACAATGTCACACTTCAGTTTGTGGCTCCTATTTTAACTTCTTCTCGTTTCTTGTTTGATTTAGACATGGCGAATGTGAATGGTGTCCTTTATGGGCAGCCAAGAACAGTCAAATAATTAAACCTTACCTTATTAAAAAAAAACAGATAATTAGTGTTTACTAATGTTTCGAACTGTAATTTAGCTTCAAAAGGAACTCTCATATGTAACATAAAACAAAACGGATGACGCCAGGGAAGAGTGAATCGGAAATTAACGTGAGTAAAGCTCAGATTTTAGTTCTTCGTTTAGAGAAAGAACCAATTGCAGTCCAAAGAAATAACCGTCGCGTGTGTATATGGGTAGTGTCAAGTAAACAAATTTGACAATCTTGGTTGATTTGGCAATCTTGTAAATTAGTACAACTTGAAAGAACAAGAAACTCAAGGTAAGATTAGAAGTTTCAAGACCGATGTCTCGAAGTTGGAGTCCTGGAATAGAGCAACTTTCGGTATAGGACGCCTTGTTATAATTTTCGGTGAAAAGCAGCTTGTGTATAGTTAAATAATTTAAAAATTATTTTTAAATATATTTTTATTAAAAGTGTTTCTCAAAAAAGTATTTTTAAAAATAAACTACTTTTTTTATGTTTCTCAAAAACTATTTATTTCTATTTCTACTTCTCCTCAAAAGCATTTCTTTTCCTTCTACAGGTTTTTCAATTTATAAAGTACTTTTTAGCCAAACAAGATATAAGAAAGTCCAAAGTTGCAGCATATGTGGAAAACTGATAATCGTCTTGCCACTGTCGAGGACTTCAATTGACTATGCCTCGAACCAATAGATTCCTCAGATCTTTGTTGGAGAAGTGTTGGACTAATTAATTTTAGAGCGCTGCTATTCGGTCAAATTCAGTGTGGCTTTCACAATTGGCTTAATGGCTATTTTTTCCTTCAAAATTAATTAATAAATATTGATTATACCAAGACATTGAGCCAATAAATCATCATTATCTCATGCATGGGCATCTGTATTTTTTCTTTTTATACGGTATAATTAATACGTATTTTTTAAAAAAAAAATCAATTTATAATATTACGTATTTTTTTCTAAATACAATTTATATGTATGGGGAGTTCAAAGGTCTAGTATGTATACATACTATAACTTTTCATATCATACACTATTAAACACATAATTCACCAATCTCTAGCCATTTCAGCAAAATTATCAAACATTCCTTCGAAAAATGACACTCAAAGAATTGGGATTCTATTGTTTCTTTGCCTCCACCAAATCAGTTGAACTGTGTTATATTTCACCACCCTTATTCTTAACCTAAACATGAATGCTAACATAGAAACTAGTTTGGAGCCATTAAACCTGAATAACAGCCTAGAAAGTAGGTCGGATCAACTGAGGAATGCATTACACATATCATTGGGGTTGAATTCGGACGACAGTCTGATGAATGAAGATGATCCGATCGACGTCGATTCAGACGGCAACTTCAACGATGGAGAAAATCATGTTGACGATGTTGTTGTTGATGACGATGGTTATGATTATGATGATGATGACAGCCATTATTTAGAGGAAGAGGCAGAAGTCGGGGAGGAAAGGGAAATGCCTAACGAGTTCAATGAAGAAGATCTCATAACTTGTCCAATTACTGGGATGAGGTTCACTAGTAAGGATGTTATGTTTGACTTTTATAAAGAACATGCAAGATTATCAGGGTTTTGCATTGTTAAAAGAACATGTAACAAAAAAGGTGTTGTTGTTGTTAGGTTCGTTCAATATGGCTGTGATAGGTCTAGGAAACCTAGGAATAAGCACGTTACAAAGAGGGTGAACTGCCTCGCTAAAATAAATGGAGTTTTGGAGCAGAATGATTCATGGCGTGTTACAAAGGTTGTGAAACAACATAATCATCAATTGGAACCAGCACTATCGCGATTGATGGCTGGACACAGATCGCTTAGTAGGTCTCTTAAGAGAACTCTTTTAGCCAAAGATATTGTTGGCTTAAGACCCTCAAAAAATATATGGGTCGCTGAAGTACTTGTAGGTGGCCTCGAAAATCTGGGTTGTACACCAAAGGATTGTCGAAATTATATTTTGAAGAGTAGAAAGCTTCATTTGCAGGAAGGAGACGCACAATCATTGCTCAAGTTCTTCAGTGACATGCAGCAAAAAGACATGGAATTTTACTACTCCGTAGATGTGGATGGTTTTGGTCGACTTCGTAATGTCGTATGGGTTCATTCACACTCCAAGGTTGCATATGAGGAGTTCCATGATGTAATATGCCTCGATACAACATACCTAGTGAATCGGTACAATATGCCATTTGCTTCATTTGTTGGTGTAAATCAGCATAGGCAGTCCATACTTTTGGGATGTGCTATTATGTCTAGTGAAGATATAATAAGTTACAAAATGGTGATCTCTACATGGCTTGGAGATCTAAACAATGTTCGTCCATTAGCTATCATGATTGACCAATGTGATAGTATTAAGGCTGCCATAAACGAATTGATGCCAAATACGGTACATAGATTTTGTATTTGGCACATATTCGCTAAGTTGCCTAAGAAGTTAGGTAGAGTTGTTGATGCTAAGATTGCAAAGGCAAAATTTAAGGCCTTAGTCCTTGATAGCATTAACGTTGCTGAGTTTGAGGCAAGATGGGCTGAATATATTGAAAAATATAATTTAGAGGAAAGGGATTGGTTTTATAAGCTGTATTTGGAGAAGAAAAAGTGGGTTCCTGTATACCTTAATGACCACTTTTGGGTCGGGATATTGTCCACACACAGAAGTGAAGGCATGCATGCTTTCTTTGATGGATTTATCACCCGCCAAAGCACTTTGAAGCTATTTGTTAAGCAATATGAGTTAGCCATAAGATCAAAGTACGAGAAAGAATTGGAAGCTGAATATAGGTCAAGGTGCTTTGAACCAAAATGTTTGTCTGAATTCGCATGGGAGAGAAAACTTCAAAAATGTTATACTTGTGAAGTGTTTGAATTTTTTCAGTTACAATTAAGGAAATTGTTCCATTGTGAAATCAGCACCCCTGAAGATCATCAAGCAACCCCTGGAGTGAAAAAATACATTATATCAGATTCTTCGCTAAGGAATTTTTACACTAGAGATACATTTGTATTCACGGTTGAATATACTCCTATTGACGAATATCTAAGTTGCAGTTGCAAGTGGTTTGAAACAAGGGGTATTCTATGCTGTCATATACTAAAGGTGTTGTCTCACAAGAGGATTAAAAATATTGACGAGAGGTATATATTGAAAAGGTGGAGAAAAGATGTTGTTCGTCCGCACTTGAAACGTTTCTTTCTAAGAGGTTACCCACGTATGACTTCTGAATACATGATGTACAGGGAACTATTAAAGCATTTTTAACGGGTTTGCGATATTGCATTGGACACTGAAGTGATGAGGCGATATATTAAGTATAATTTGAACAAATTGAAACATGACCTTATGAATTGGGATGATGATATGATAGTTTCAAATTGGGATTTGGAAGGTACACATGATGGTGAGGGTGAGGGTGAGGATGAGGGTGTAGGAATAGAGATAAGAGATCCTAGATATGTAGTTAGTCGTGGACGTCCAAGGTTGAATAGATATAGAGGGCGAATGTATTCATACTTTAAAAGTTCACAAACGGGTGGTGGAAGTGGAGTTAGAGGCAATAGGGGTGGTAGAGGTGGTGGTAGAGGTGTTGGTAGAGGTAGTGGTAGAACTGGTGGTAGAGTTCGTGCTAGAGGTCTTGGTAGAGGCCGTGGTAGAAGTCATCCGCTAACGGAAGGAATTGAGGTAAAGTTTAACGAATTTGATTTAATATTTTATTTTATTTTAGGTAAATAAATTGCTTAACAGTCTTATTTACTCTAATTACAGCAGGATGATACAGTACAACCACAGAGTAGCTTGCCTGATCTAAACGATGAAGCATACTACTGGGACGTAGAAGACTTGACCGTTTAGTTTGAGATGATTTTAGTTTGATGCTTGTTTAATTTGATTTGAGATAGATTTTTTTTTATTTTATTGACTTTGTTTTTTAAAACGTGTGGTATTTTTTTTGTTCATAAATGTGAATTATATTTGTGTTATACAATCATACTTTCGACATGCAACATATTTGTGTTAGTTGCATTTTTATTTTCTAACTAGACTGCCAATGCAACATGAAATACCCCCTCTCTTCTTACATGAAATACAACTACACTGCCAATGCCAGGGTAGATTCTACCAAAAGAAAAAAAAAATTGTCAAACCAACCCATTTATCCACCCAATTAATAACATACCAACCCATTTAATAACATACCAACCCATTTAACTTCCCAATGCATCATTTACTCTACCATTTCAGATTTTTTAAATGATAAAGAAAACAAAGATGCAGATTAAAATTTCAAAACAAAATAGTATATGAGTTGAGATTGTGAGTGTGTTTTAGGTCTTTTAGTGTTTGAGTATGTGACTGTGTTTTAGGTCTTTATGGTTTGAGTTTGTGACCATATATATAGGGGCCAAGCCAGTCCAAAAAAAATTCAAACACCCTCCTGTCAGTGAAAAAAACACCTATTTTTTTGCCACAAATATATAGTTTTGTTTGAATTATCGAATTAATGGTTGGGGTTGAATTGTATTTATTGTTTCGAAATTTAATGTAAATATTAATACAATTTAATACTAACACTATTCACATACCAACTTTTTGAATGAAACACTATTAACATTCCCACCATATAGTTAGGGTTTGTATATGCATGAATATTATATTCCAACCATGATACTATACTGAAACGATACAAATTTTTTTTTATAACAAACAGAAAATTAATATATATAAACAAATCTTACACATTAGTTAATTTCAAACAAAACATACACATTACTAGAAGAATATTAAATAAAAAAAATAACACAAATATGGAAACATAACCTACAAACTAGTTAATTTTAACCGGATCTTCTAGAGTTCCTTGCCCATTCACTTGCACTTTGAAGACAACATACAGTTCTTCAATTTCAACCAACTCAAATTTAACAATACAACCCTGCCTAATATCATTAAGCAACACAAAAATTTTCCAGCCCTCTTTCAGCCATCGTCGTTTACCAATGTTAATTCCCATAAAAAACTCTCTGCCGTCATATTGAAGAACAGCGTGGTCCAGTGATTCAAGAATGTAATTACATATTTGTTTTGGAATATACTGCAAACAAAAAGAAAAAAAATTGTTTGAGATTTTAATACAACCAAATCAGTTTCTGCTTCTTTTCCAAGGCTATTTTCGAAAAACAAAAGCAACGTTTGTATTTTTGGATCGAAAAGCAGATTGTATTTGAAAACAAAATTTTATAAAAAAATCTCACTTACCATATAATCTTGCTTGAGGAATGAATCTTTCATAAGCACTTCAAAGGTTGGATTTGTCTCTTCGTCGTTATCACTGCAAGGGTTTAGGGATGGGATCGTTTGGCAGCGCTAGGAGAGGGGTCCATGGCTTGTTTCTAGGGTTTGTGTAAGAGTGAGGGTATTAAAACGTTGTGTGTGTGTGTGAATGTGTATATAAACTTATATATACGCAGCCAATCTGTTAAATTTTGAGTGTCTGAGAGGGAAATAAAAGCTTTTTGTATGTGTGAATGTGATCATAAAGTTTAATAAAAGGAAATTTTGGAACCTACTTAATATTTATGTTTTGCATATGTAGTCCACATTTGACCATATATATAATATTGATTGATGACAAAAAAGTAAAATTAAATCAAAATTAGAATCTTGATAAATTAAAATTAAATTTTAATATTTTTATCCAATAAAATAGAAAACTAATTTATTCCTTACACGATGATTATCATAAACTTTTTATACTTTATTTATACGAACTGAAAAATTGTGTGCTTAGTTGCATTGAAAATAATTATTTGTCCAATCTATGCAAAAGGAATTCAGTTAGTTTTAATATTGTGATATTTAGTATGCAAAAGGAATTTAGTTAAGAAGAGTAGGGGAACGGAAATGGACATATTGTGACAGTTTTTCCTTCATAGCATTTATTAACAATCACAACCCTTTGAGGAAAAAAAATTAACTAACGGATACATACACTATTGAACAAATTGTGGCAGTTATTTTATCAATTTTTTTTTAATTTTATTTTTTATTATTTTTGGGGCAGTTATTTTGATAGTTTATGGTAATAAACTCCACTACAACTGCCATAAAATAAATAACGGAAAACAAAATTTGCAACACAAAATGGCAACAGCAAAACTAACAGTTAGTGCTTAACAAAAATGGCATTGTTAATATTAACAGTAAATTACCAGTAACACAAAAATGACCTTAACATAATATTAACAGTAAATTACCAGTAACACAAAAATGGCATTTACACAATATTAACAGTAAATTACCAGTAACACAAAAATGGCATTTACATAATATTATCAATAAATTACCAGTAACACAAAAATGGCATTTACATAATATTAATAGTAACTTACCACTAACACAAAAATTGCATTTACATAATATTAACAGTAAATTACCAGTAGCACAAAAATGGCATTTACATAATATTAACAGTAAATTACCAGTAACACAACAATGGCATTTACATAATATTAACAGTAAATTAACAGTAATACAAAAAATTGCATGTACATAATATTAACAGTAAATTAACAGAAAGAATAGTGTTTAACACAACTACCTAATTTGAACTTTTAAAATAATATCTGTTTCAGGTGATGCACACTGCAATTCTGGCCGCTCAATTAGTGCTTTGATACTTTCATTGTCTTCATAGGTTAATGCCTCAATTTTAATTCTATGAAGAGTAGGAGACTTGGCCAAAAGAATCTTGAGCAGTTGCATGTGAGAATTTATCCTTCTAATACTCCTAATCACAATGACTCTTAAGTTGTTGAATGTTGTATCTCCAAAACTTTCTTCCAAGTCAATGTTATCAAGAGCCAAAGGTACCCCACTATTATTCACCTAAGAATAAATAAAAAACAAATGGAGATGTTTAAGTAAGAACACAAGCGACGGAATATAGTTCAGTAAGGACACAAAATAAAAGACCTATGATGATTAAGTAACAACCTTGATTTCCAGATATTCCAGATGTGGGAAGCTTCTCATCAAGCACAACACACAAGCGACGAAGTATAATTCATTCTAATATATATCATCGAGGTAAAGTTTTTTAACACAGTCAACATGAAAAGGAAGACTGGTTGGTACTTGACCTGCACTTGCAGCCATTATCTAGAAAAAATCTAGAAAAAAATATCCCAAATTAAAGTTTGGCTCATAGCATAAAATATGTTCCATATATGAAAATGCATTACGGTTAAGTTATGAAGCACATTTACCTTGACACTACGGTTGCGCAAATATAGCTTTTCCACAGCACAAAAAGATCCAAACAAACTAGCAATGTGGTGTCTTGATCCCAGCACATAGTCTCCCCTAAGAGCAAGCGATACTTGTGCCAGGAGAGGAATAGTTTGCTATTGGATATAGCTTACTATACCTCTATATTCAAGGGACTTCAGCTTGGATGCACTGTGATGACCCAAACGGTCATCCGGTGCTAACTTAGTTAGATCTGCATTCCGAGGCCCTTAAAGCCTCCGTTAATCTCACCTCGACATGCGTGCGCAACCCGGGCGTGTAGCCGGGAAGCTTTAATGTGAAAACTTGAAGAAAAATTGGAATTTCTATAATTAATTGACTTAAAGTTGACTTTGGTCAATATTTTTGGTAAACAGACCCGGACCCGTGATTGGACAGTCTCGGAGGATCCGTAGGAAAATATTGGACCCGGGCGTATGCCCGAAATCCAATTCCGAGGTCCCAGGACCGAGGAATGAATTTTTAAAGGAAATTATTTTCTAAAAAATATTCAGCATTTTGAAAATGAAATTTAATGAGAAAACTGTGTACCGGGCCCGTATTATGATCCCGGAACCCGGAACAGGTCAAATATGATTATTATGCATTGCCTGTAAAGTTTGGTAAAATTCCGGATAGCGTAGGTCGGTTCGGCGCATTGAAACCAAAACCTAAAACTTAAGAATTCTTAAGTTTGATTCTAGGGGTTTTGGAGGGTGATCCGGAGTTTTAGCGGTGTTTAGGACATTCCGAAGGATCTAGTGAGTTCGTAATATGATTCGGAACTTGTTGGTATAATTGCACGGGGGGCTCGGGTGGGCCCAGGGGCCTCCCGTACCCCGATCGGAGCCAAAAACCAGCAGCATCAACTGTTGGTGCACCAAGTCTGGTGTGACCGCAGGTGCGGTCGCCCAGGTCACAGGTGCGATTCCGCTCCTGCGGTTGCACCATCGCAGGTGCGGCCCAGAAGCCCCCAACCCCATTCCGCAGGTGCGGACCCTCCACCGCAGGCGCGACCTCGCAGGTGTGAGGTTTGTCCGCAGGTGCGATCCTCCCTTCGCAGGTGCGGCCCCCGGCCGCCTTGGCCTTCATCACAGGTGCGACCTTATGGTCGCGGGTGCGGTCCAATGGCCGCAGGCGCGGAAATAGCTGAAGGCAAACTCCTAATTAATACGGGACTTAGGCTCATTTCCTCCATATTTCATCATCTTGGACGATTTTTGAGAGCTTTTCAAGTGGGGTTTCATCTACCAACTAAAAGGTAAGTGATATTCCATTTCATATTAGCTTGTTACATCACTTTTTAGGCAGATTAACATCAAATTAGAGGTAAAATCATGGGTTAGAGCTAAGACCTAGGGTTGATGAAATCTTAGAAATTTCACTACTTTTCTACCATGAAACCTTAGGGAATTTACATATAAATGATCCTTAAGTTATGGGTGAGTGTTTTCTTCGAACATTTTCGGAAACCGAGCGTGTGGCCCCGGGGGTGTATTTTGGGAATTCTTCAAGAATGATGAATTAGCCTAATTAGTGGTGTAATTTCCTACTGTTGAGCGTATATTGATATATTTAAGTAATATTTGGCTAGTTTTGAGTCCTTGAGCGATGAGTTTGGAGTTTCGGGCACCTTCTTGACTGGAGGAGTAGAATTCTACACGAGGTGAGTCTCCTTTCCAACCTTGTAAGAGGGAATTGTCCCCATAGGTAATTGTATTGATTAAATGTCCTTATTTGCGGGGGCTACACACGTACCAAGTGACGAGAGTCCGTGCGTAGTGACTACTATGCTTTGTCGGGTAGTGTTAGGATTCACAAGCATGCTTTTACTTGTCTTGTATGTTTTTCCTTGAAAGTAACTGTGGTGAGTTAGCACCTCTGAGGCATTGTGGAAACGTTAGTGAATATCCTGCAAGCTTAAGTTATAGATTATGCTACAAATGTGATACCGGAATTTCCTGCTTTAAAAGATATTTTTGTTGGAATTGTGTATATTATGAGCACCCGAGTCACAGGTATGATTCGTGAGCGGGGTAGCCTTAAATTATGTAAACCGCGTCACATGATCGATTCGTGAGCGGGGTAATAGATGCAACTATGGTTCGGGGTGTTCCACCCTCGTCAGTGCACATTTAACTTATCGCGACGCTTCGGCCGTACGCTTCGGCATGCTATATGCTATTTACTTGTCTGAGAGTTTTATTTATGAATTATCAATTTTATCTGTCTGGCTTGGAAGGAATTTGGTGATTTTGTTCTTATACTGTTGTAGTTGATACGACGCGGGAGGTCCTACTTGGTTATTTGACTGTTCCATGTGTACCCGCTTTCCATATTTATTGTACCTGAAACTTTATTGTCATAAACTAGTATTTTGACCTAGTGAGTAAAACGTCTACCTCTCGTCACTACTTCTTCGAGTTTAGACGGGATACTCACTGGGTACATATTTAAATATATGTACTCATGCTACTCTTCTGTACTTAACTGTACAGGGTCTGAGCCAGCTGCGTCCGGCCACTATTCCGGCGGCCATCGTTGAGAGTTTCCTTCTGCTGATTTCACGGTGAGCTGCTTTCCTTGGCGATCTTGGCAGCACTGTGGAGTTCCCCACATACTTTTGTCTTGTTGTCTTTTCCTATCAGACAACATTGTATTTATTAGCAGGGTTTTGTATAATCAGTCGCATGTTGACTCGTGACACTAGATTCTGGCACGTATATGGATTTCTTGATATTTTGGTAAAGATAAACAGATTCTACGTTATTTTGGGTTGTAAATTGCCTTGTGCTTTCACTTAGAGATTGGTTTTAAAGGTTTTTTTCTTATTTAAAGAATCACAAAAAGGGTTTTTATCATTTAATCACGCAAGAAATCACACGGGTAGATAGATGTTGGCTTGCCTGACCCTGCCGTTGGGCGCCATCACGACCTGAGCGAAAATTGGGTCGTGACATGCACTAATCTCAATGACATCACTGAGACTATCATATATTTCAAGCACCAATTGCTCGAGCAATGGGCAGTTGGAGATTAAGCTTCCAAGCGATGTGGCCTCAAAAGTGACATTGTACAACTTCAAGCTTATTAACATTTTAAACCCATTAAGGCTTGTGGAGGAGATAACAGGCAATCTTCAAGAGATATATGTTTCAAATTCACACATGTGAAAAATGAAGAAGGCAATTTGTATGGTGTCGCCCTAATCGGAAATTTTAGAATAAGATTTTCAATTACACTTTCCGAGAGAAACCGTAACAACCTTCTAACATATGCAAAGTCTTCCAAAAATGCAATTGAAAGTGCAAAATGTTTAACTTGTCTGCCATGAAATACCAAAATGTGGCGGATGATATTTTTAAAGTACACTGGTTGGTCTATTTTCCATAGGGTTTGATCAAGAGTTAATTTTGAAATTCTACGCCATTTATACCGTCATTTTTTTGATAAAATGCTTGTTCTAACAGCATCTGGTAATGGCATAAGTACTAGAATATGATCAAGTACTTCATCAGGCAGATTGCTAATGAAATCGAAAGGTACAGTTTCAATGCAAATTCTTTTGTTAACTATCGACATAATGCAAGTGATTAGGGATAATTGGATCGGAAAAACTAACGAGAATAGCAATGAGATTAAGTTAAAGAGAATGGAACCTGTTGAAATACTATGGAAGAAGAAGCGACAAACCGGATGAAAATCTCTGAAGATGGAGCGAAAAGTGACTTTTGGGATCCACAAAATCGAATTTTTGGGCGGTTCGTATATAATACTCTTAAAAATAAACTTTTAGGGATCAGTCCTATAGAAAAACGGAAACGTATCGAACATAAAAGTGTTAATAATTGCTCTGGTATTAGTGCTTAGTAATTAGTGAGGGGTAGGGAGATCGAACCTCTACCTTTACATTGTCAATTTTAGTTTCTTCTTTTCAACCCAATCATTTTTTTTCAATAAAAAATAATTAAACCATTAGGTACATTTTTTATGAGTTAGTAATATTATAGCCGTTGATATAGTTTCATACATTAAGGTCACACGTAACGGCCAACGACAAGTAAGTAATTCCACCGACTAAGGTTAGTTTAGTCATATGACCTATGATAATTACATTCATAGCAATATAATAGCCGTTTATATAGTTTCATACATTAAGGTCATACGTATCGGCCAATTACAACTAAGTAATTCCACTGACTAAGGTTGTAGTAGTCATATGACCTATGATAATTACATCGTTGTGATTCATAGTAATATAATAACCGTTTATATAGTTTCGTACATTAAGGTCATATGTATCGGCCAACGGCAACTAAGTAATTCCACCCACTAAGGTTATTTTAGTCATATGACCTATGATAATTACATCGTTGTGATTCATAGTAATATAATAAACGTTTATATAGTTTCGTACATTAAGGTCATACGTATCGGCCAACGGCAACTAAGTAATTCCACCTACTAAGGTTGTAGTAGTCATATGGCCTATGATAATTACATTCATAGCAATATAATAGCAGTTTATATAGTTTCTTACATTAAGGTCATACGTATCGGCCAATTACAACTAAGTAATTCCACCGACTAAGGTTGTAGTAGTCATATGACCTATGATAATTACATCGTAGCGATTCATAGCAATATAATAGCCGTTTATATAGTTTCGTACATTAAGGTCATACGTATCGGCCAACGGCAACTAAGTAATTCCACCGACTAAGGTTGTAGTAGTCATATGACCTATGATAATTACATCGTAGCGATTCATAGCAATATAATAGCCGTTTATATAGTTTCGTACATTAAGGTCATACGTATCGGCCAACGGCAACTAAGTAATTCCACCGACTAAGGTTGTAGTAGTCATATGACCTATGATAATTACATCGTAGCGATTCATAGCAATATAATAGCCGTTTATATAGTTTCGTACATTAAGGTCATACGTATCGGCCAACGGCAACTAAGTAATTCCACCGACTAAGGTTGTAGTAGTCATATGACCTATGATAATTACATCGTAGCGATTCATAGCAATATAATAGCCGTTTATATAGTTTCGTACATTAAGGTCATACGTATCGGCCAACGGCAACTAAGTAATTCCACCGACTAAGGTTGTAGTAGTCATATGACCTATGATAATTACATCGTAGCGATTCATAGCAATATAATAGCCGTTTATATAGTTTCGTACATTAAGGTCATACGTATCGGCCAACGGCAACTAAGTAATTCCACCGACTAAGGTTGTAGTAGTCATATGACCTATGATAATTACATCGTAGCGATTCATAGCAATATAATAGCCGTTTATATAGTTTCGTACATTAAGGTCATACGTATCGGCCAACGGCAACTAAGTAATTCCACCGACTAAGGTTGTAGTAGTCATATGACCTATGATAATTACATCGTAGCGATTCATAGCAATATAATAGCCGTTTATATAGTTTCGTACATTAAGGTCATACGTATCGGCCAATTACAACTAAGTAATTCCACCGACTAAGGTTGTAATAATCATATGACCTATGATAATTACATCGTTGCGATTCATAGCAATATAATAGCCGTTTATATAGTTTCGTACATTAAGGTCATACGTATCGGCCAACGGCAACTAAGTAATTCCACCGACTAAGGTTGCAGTAGTCATATGACCTATGATAATTACATTCATAGCAATATAATAGCCGTTTATATAATTTCGTACATTAAGGTCATATGTATCGGCCAATTATAACTAAGTAATTCCACCGACTAAGGTTGTAGTAGTCATATGACCTATGATAATTACATTCATAGCAATATAATAGCCGTTTATATAGTTTCGTACATTAAGGTCATATGTATCGGCCAATTATAACTAAGTAATTCCACCGACTAAGGTTGTAGTAGTCATATGACCTATGATAATTACATTCATAGCAATATAATAGCCGTTTATATAGTTTCGTACATTAAGGTCATATGTATCGGCCAATTATAACTAAGTAATTCCACCGACTAAGGTTGTAGTAGTCATATGACCTATGATAATTACATTCATAGCAATATAATAGCCGTTTATATAGTTTCGTACATTAAGGTCATATGTATCGGCCAATTATAACTAAGTAATTCCACCGACTAAGGTTGTAGTAGTCATATGACCTATGATAATTACATTCATAGCAATATAATAGCCGTTTATATAGTTTCGTACATTAAGGTCATACGTATCGGCCAACGACAACTAGTAATTCCACTGACTAAGGTTGTAGTAGTGATATGACCTATGATAATTACATCGTTGCGATTCATAGCAATATAATAGCCGTTTATATAGTTCCGTATATTAAGGTCATACGTATCGACCAATTACAACTAAGTAATTCCACCGACTAAGGTTGTAGTAGTCATATGACCTATGATAATTACATCATTGCGATTCATAGCAATATAATAGACGTTTATATAGTTTCGTACATTAAGGTCATACGTATCGGCCAATTACAACTAAGTAATTCCACCGACTAAGGTTGTAGTAGTCATGATATGACCTATGATAATTACATCGTTGCAATTCATAGCAATATAATAGCCGTTTATATAGTTTCGTGCATTAAGGTCATACGTATCGGCCAACGGCAACTAAGTAATTCCACCGAATAAGGTTATTTTAGTCATATGACCTATGATAATTACATCATTGTGATTCATAGCAATATAATAGCCGTTTATATAGTTTCGTACATTAAGGTCATACGTATCGGCCAATTACAACTAAGTAATTCCACTGACTAAGGTTGTAATAGTCATATGACCTATGATAATTAGGAGGGAAAACAAGATGGCATCTTTGGAGTCAAATGTTAAATACAATTTTCGGAGGGAAACAAAGTGAAGTAAAAATACATCGTTTGGAGGGAAATTGAAAGTGTTTACTCTTTATATATCTCTTAAACACAAGAACAACATATCTCCAACTCTCTAAGCAAAATAAATACTTTAAAAATGAATGTGGACAGATGGATCGAAGAACAATTCTATCCATGGTTTCGGATGAGAGTGCCCAGATCGTACATTAGGCATGATTATCTGGTAATTTTATTTTTGTTAAATGTTCATGATTTGTTAACTTTTTATTTTCCCAACTAGCAATGAACCCTAAACCCTATCTTTACACTATGTTCTTGCAGTTTCTTCCAAAGAGTATATGTGGCTATCTTCCTCCAATTCGGGTTAACACAACTCTTCGATGTAATGGGAAGGAGTGGTATGTGACTCTCACAAGTGGTGTTCAGAGAAGACTCGTCAATGGGTGGAAACAATTTGTTGTCGACAATAATATTAAGAAAGGGAATGTTGTTCTCTTTGAACTAGTTAAGGCTACATCAGGGGTTGTGATCTTCTCTGTTCAAAAGCTAGGATTAACTAATGCTTAGCTTGATAATTTCTTATCTTTAGTTTTTTT